>JABFQC010001252.1:0-20236 GCA_022817085.1 Psilanteris sp. ZL-2020 | reverse complement strand
GCTGGAAATGTTGAATTAATATTGAAATACTTTGATATGTTCCTTAAATTGAAAGATCTCACATCTTCACCTAGTTTCTTGGAAGTTGATCTTAATAAAGATGGTTGGGTTTATCCTAAGGACTTTAAAGAAAAAATGGAACAACAGAAGAGTTACACTAGGTAATTTTTGTACTTTTAAGATTATTTTTTAATTATATGAACTCCGTTATTATGAAATTAACATATATTATTTCATTAATATAAACTTTTAGTGAGGAGATTGAATTTCTATTGGCTTGTTGTGAAATTAATCACGATGGAAAAATTAATTATAATATATTTATGGATCGATTCCATGAACCTGCGAAAGAAATTGGTTTTAATCTCGCAGTATTATTAACAAATTTATCGGAACATATGCCTAATGAACCTAGATTAGCAAGGTTTTTGGAAACCGCTGGATCTGTTCTTAATTATTTCCAACCATTCCTTGGTAGAATTGAAATCCTTGGTGGAAACAAAAAAATAGAACGTGTATATTTTGAAATCAAAGAATCAAATATTGAACAATGGGAAAAACCACAAATTAAAGAGTCTAAAAGAGCGTATTTCTATAATACTGTTGTCGATGCAGGAGAGAAAGAGAAACTGGAAACGTTTATCAATTTCTGCGAAGATGCTATCTTTGAAATGCAACATGCAAGTGCTTTGATGGCAGTTGAGGAAAGTGGTGGTGGTGGTACTGCTCGGGAATCATCGTATACTTATATGTCAGATGATGATGAAGAAAAAAATAAGGATCCTATAAGAAGAATTATACAGACTTTTAAAGATGGAGTGTATTTATTCTTCTTTATGTTATCACCAACAAATATTAAAAATAAGATTACGGAAGTTCAGCAAATGTCTTTTTCAGAAATAGCATTTGGGTTATTAAAAATGATATTTTACATATTTTATTACTCTGGATTTAGCGTAGGATGCGTGATAGGATACTTTTTGAAACTTTTGTTAGCATTGATGCGTGGACCTCAAGCAGTGGAACCAGTAGCAGAAATAAAAGATGAAGAAGAAAGGCCTACCAAGCACTTACCAGCATTACCACCAACACCTGATGAATCAAATATGCAGGTAACTAATATTGAATTTATTAAACATTATATTTAAAAAGTTTAATTAATATCAACGCCTTCTATAAAGATAAAAGTCTACAAAAATATAAAAAATGTTATATGACTTAATAATTGTTTCTTTTGTGGGACCAGATACAAGCATTCGGTATGGATATTACGAAAGAAGAAGGAGGTCAGATGAAGATTTCAGCTCATGAATCTAGCACTTCTACTCCACAGTCAAGTATAGAAGAAACTGAAGAAAGCACTCCAGATAATGGAATGGGTGACGAAAGTCAAAGAGCTTTCACAGATGCACCAACAACATTTGTGGATTTGTTAGGGTGATTATTTTTTTAATAATTTTATTACCTATCAAGTAGCTTATTATTATTAATAATATACAAAATAAAAACTTCAATTAAATTATTCTTTATAATTTATCATAAATGAAAATATATAAATTAATATCAAACGTTATAATATAAGTTAATATATTATAATATATTATACAAATATATTAGAATTGATTGGTTATTATATGTTTCTGTCATTTGTTACATTTATAGTAGAGAACAAGCAAGAGCACAAGCTGCAGCGGCAGCTGAAGCAGTAGCTGTTCAACAAGCTGCTATGGCTGCCGTAGAAGCGGAAGCAAAACAGGAAATAATTTCAGAACCAACTTCCGCATCATCTGTAAATATTTCTGAATACGGACGTCGACTCACTTCTTTTCTTGCTCGTAATTTTTATACTTTGAAATATGTCGCACTTTGTTTAGCCTTCATTATCAACATCATGCTTCTAACATACAAGGTGATTAAAAATGTCTTAATTTCCGATCTTTAATATTATTTTTAGCACTGGACTTGTGAAAGTAAAAATCTTTTATACATTATTTTAGCATTAAATATGTATAGTAACGTATAAAATAATTGCTTATAATCTTATAAAGTCTAAATTGTAAATATGCGTATATTCATATTTGTATTGCAAGTTTTTAGAAAATCAATATACAAATGAATATATACTTGGTTAACAATTAATATTAGTTCCTTTACTGGTTATATATAGTTATAAATAAGAAATTTATTGTTTGTAACGGGAACTTCTAAGTTCTTTACCATAAGTCTATTTTTTAAAGTATTTTTTAAAGTTAAACAGTATGTATGAAATTATGTCCATTTTGGTTTATTTATTATTGTAATTTAATTAAATTTAAAGGTATCGTCAATAGTTGAGGATTCTGGTAGTGGTGATGGTGAGGACTTAGCTGATCTTATAAACGAATTATCTGGTGAAGGGTCTGCAATTCGAAGTGGAAGTGGGATTGGATTAGGAAGTGGCGAAGAAGATGATATGGAAGAAGATGAAGATCTGTTAGAATATGTAGAAATACCAGAAAAATATTATTATGTTGCTTATTTAATGAGGTTAATGGCTGCTGTGCACTTCGTAGTTTCTGTGGCCATGTGTATCGCCTATTATCAATTGAAGGTGCTATATAATAAGATTAAAATTACTTATACAAATCGAAAATATATACTATATGTTAAAATACTGTTTTATGAACTAGAAGTTTAATTCGTTGATGTATAATTTAAAACAGGTACCTCTTGAAATATTTAAACGAGAAAAGGAAATAGCACGTAAATTGGAATTTGACGGTTTATATATAGTAGAACCTCCTGAAGATGGTGACTTTGCTGCTCATTGGGACAGATTAGTTATTTCTGCTAAAACATTTCCAGTTAATTATTGGGATAAATTTGTAAAGAAAAAAGTTCGACAAAAATATAGCGAATCATATGATTTTGATTGTATATCAAACCTTCTTGGAATGGAAAAGACATCATTTGGTCAACAAGAAGAGGAAGGATCTGGTGTAGTACATTAGTGAGTTTTAATAATTTTTTAGAAAACAAATTATATATGAATTATATATGAATAAATTGAAATTATATTCTTAGCTTCTATATATAACGTATAGTTAATTAATTAATAATTTTTTCAGTTTACTGAGCATTGACTGGAGGTATAATATATGGAAAGGGGGTGTAACAATAACTGATCAGGTAATATACATAAAATTATATAGTCTAATATTATATATTATAAATTAATTTATAAAAGGTCAATATTTACATTTTTTTACCTTTTTAGTCTTTCCAATACAGTTGCGTGTATCTTGTATTTTCGTTCTTCGGAAATATAAATAATTTTTTCTTCGCTTTCCATTTATTGGACGTTGCTGTTGGAATAAAATCATTGAGAACAATTTTGCAATCTGTAACTCACAACGGAAAACAATTATTGTTAACAGTTGGATTATTAGCAATTGTAGTATACATATATACTGTTGTTGCTTTTAATTTCTTCAGAGAATATTACATTCAGGAAGAAGATGATGTAGTTGATAAAAAGTGTCATGATATGATGACGGTAAGATTATAATTCATTGCATTTTAATATTATTTGTGAAAACGTTACTAATCAAATTTTTCCTTTAGTGTTTCGTATTTCATTTATATAAAGGAGTCAGAGCAGGTGGTGGTATTGGTGATGAAATAGAAGAACCTGATAGTAATAGTTCATTCTTCGGATTCTTCTTTCGAATTTTCTTCGATATTACATTTTTCTTCTTTGTTATTGTTATTCTTCTTGCCATTATTCAAGGTATAGTTTCAATAAATTGATAAAACATTATTAATTATGTGTCAGAAATGTACATTTTGATTAATATACTTTTAATTTCACTTAGGTTTGATTATTGACGCTTTTGGAGAACTTCGTGATCAATTGGAAAGTGTCAAAACTAATATGGAAAGTAACTGTTTTATTTGCGGATTGGGTAAAGATTATTTTGATACAGTTCCCCATGGATTTGACACTCACGTACAACAAGAACATAATCTTGCAAATTATATGTATGTGTTATATATTTTTTGATCTTGAGTAGTGGATAAAAATTAAAGTACAGTTTTTTTTAATAAATACAATTTCTTTTTAGGTTCTTCTTAATGCACCTTATCAATAAACCGGATACGGAATACACCGGTCAAGAAACTTATGTATGGCTTATGTATCAACAGCGATGTTGGGATTTCTTTCCTGTGGGTGATTGTTTTAGAAAACAAAATGAAGCAGTAGAAGAGGAGGCTAAAAAGAAATAACAGGTTAATCAGTGAGCTTATCCTTATCCAAATAAAAATAACTACATGATAAAGCGACTAATTTGTCGTTAAACAAGGCATTTTAAACAAAGACAATTTCCGGTGCCGCGAGGACACTAAAATTTATACAATGACAATGTTACATATAAAGTTTTAAAAAGAAATCTTAAATATAAAATCATAAAAATTGTTGGTACACTCGTTGATTACAATCTTTACAAGTGCATCGACAGCATTATGAATGAATTGTCCAGCAATGTACTGTTTGTATTTACGATTTAAATTATGATAAAGATAAATATATCGTAGGTATATTTATTTAAAATGTATATGTGATATTTCAATATTAATATACATCTATTATTAATTTAACATTCAAATACTACATGCAATATTTTTCCACATTTATATTATTCTGACGCGGCAAAAGATACTTGACTAATGAAGTGTAACTGCACAAATTTACTTTGTTATTTAGTTTAAACTAGGTGACGAAGTGAGTTTATGAAACGTTTGTTATATACATAAGTTGAACGTAAATAATAAATAATTAGGATATTACATTATTTATTAAAACAATTCAGTTAATTTATTTGTCCTTTAATGGAGTGTAATATGATTGTTTTTGGATGTTTTAAACTTATTGTTACTAATTCTTGTCGACTGAACTGAGTTTATTCTAAACAACGGCACATTGTAAATACTTAAGCATTTGAAAATCCTTGAATAATAAAGATGAACGAAATAAAGATTTAAATATGTATTTAGTTGTGATACTTTACCTTTTTCCGAATAAATTACATTATCCATACATGCAAATTGTATAGTAATATATATTTATAAGTATTTTATCAATTATATCTCATACATTTTAAAATTTGTAGTAAACAAAAATTTTATTATTAACACGTTTATATATTAAGAACGAAGATAACGAAAAAAATAATATATTAATGCATTACTTCTTTCATTAACAAATAAATGTTTCGCATTTTTAAATATAAGTGAATTTCTAATTATTGTGTGTGTTTATATTAATTTATGTCATTTTAACAAACAAACTAGTGTAAGTATTTGAATTTAATATTTAACTTTGCATTGATTGACTCTGACTTTTGTATTAATTAATATATATTAAATTTATGTTCAGTAGTGTTTTGTTTAAAGATTTAAATATGTTTACTTAATTTAAAATCGCAATAATTAATATATCTAATTTTATTATACATAAGTTTAAAACTGACAAATATTATTTCTTTAAATCTGATTTTGTTTAACTACTTTCGAATTCTATTGACTTTACTTTAATTACTTTTCGTATTCTATTTTTACTATTTGTATATAATTGAATCGTATGCAAGAATTTAATAGTGAGTATTAAACAATTTTAATTAATAAACGATATTATTTTTTTATTAGTAGAATGTTTATGAAACACTAAACATTCTTTGTTTAATTTTAATTCTTTTTAATTCCATGAAAAGAGTAAGGTAACAAAAATTGTATAAATAAATATGTATATTATTTTTTTAAATGAATAAATTGACACCTACTTAATCAGTAGTAGATTTACTAACCAGTAATTATATTAAGGTCGTTTGTTATCGTTACTAAAGGATTGAGTAAATGAATGATAAAGAAAAACTGAAATGAATTTCTAATAAATATATATAATTCACTTTTTGTTATTATACAGACATGTTATATAAATAACTTAAGATTACCGAACAGTAAATTCTTATTGTCATAATAAAATTTAAATATCTAAAAATAAAAATAGTTAAAAAAGGATTAATAAACGCTACAATAAGCAAATCAGCGAACTGATCCATAATGTCTTTGGTTGTGCGTCAAATGAAATAAATCTAAGCAGAACTAGAAGTCGATTGTTCGTATTTTTCACTACCAGTATTTGCTTCCCTATCGTAAGGGTTGAATGGCTCAGTTTGCACTCCGACGTCTTCGTAATCGAGTTCCAGACCGTCTTGTTCGTAAATAACATCGTGACTACGAGGTCTTGCAACTGATGGAATCCATGGTTGTGGCACGCCTTTACCCAGGGCCAAAAATACTGCAGCTGTAGTCAGTAGAACTACCGATGCAACTCCAAATACCAAACGCCAAGATCCAGCGATCTAGAAAAATTAAGTTTTAATTTGATATCCAAATATTTTGGTATATGAATTCGCGTCAATTCTAATATAAGAAGCACCAATTGAATAATATAAATGAAATGAAAAGCAGATTCAAATTATTCTTCATTACTTTTGTTTCGAAATATGATTTTCTTTTAACTATCATTTGCATATTAACAAGTATACATATGTTAACAATTTCGTTTAAGTGTGTACCTATTCCGCATGACCAGTGGTGGAACAAATTATACAACTGGTTGAATGCTAAAGGCAGCTATATTATTATACCTTTTCATGTGTGAAATTACAAGCGATGGAGTGTGTAACGTCGCATTAATAAATAGCGTTTAGATGATATCAAAACCATTTAATCACCGAGAAAGAAGGATGTCTCTTCAATTTTGGTATAATCATCTTTACAATACAATGAAAGCGTTTTTAATGTATGTTTGAGTAATAAATGAAGGCACCTTTCGGGGTAACAAATTTCATAACTGTGTTTGATTAAAAATAATTGTTTAAGAAACAAATTAACTTAAAAATGTAATATTAAAATAATAGATGCAATTTATTCAAAGGAGAAAAATAATAATAAAAAAAAATGGAGTAATTGACGTGGTAGCTGTCAAATATATAGAAACGTATGAACAACTCACTGAACCATGAAGGGCTTGTGTAACAAAGTAATTGGCGGCAAGTAAACCAGCAGCCCCTAGGGTTGAACAAAGGGCACACGCCGCGGCCGCGCAGGCCGGTGATTCCGCAGGTGCGAGGTCGGCAATCGCAGCGAGCGCTCCTGCTGGAGCTGTGCCTGATACCAAAAGAGCAGCAATTCCCAGCCAAGCGGCGCCTAATGCTTGACAACCGGCGTAACCCGCGACGAACAGCAATGCAGCGGGAATGAAGTGCGCTGATTCGCGGATCGTAAGTTTACATTATTTGGACGATTTGAACGAGAGGTTGCGCATTTTTGTTATTTATAATCCTTGCATTTGTTCGCTTACCCGTGTAAACCACCAACTTGCGCGCTGTTGTAGTAGAAACTATTCTCGATTCTCTTACGTGATCCACGAGCAATCCGCAGGTAAGCGCTGCCATAAAATGTCCAATATGCGGTAACGTTGTTAATACTGAATCCTGAACAGTGAGGATGACAAACAAAAATATAATTACCAAAATGCATTCGATTTTCTTATTTCTATATATATGCGAAAGAAAGAATATAGTCATCGTGGGATGGTTTGCTCCTTAATGTACATTTTGAATATAATATAGTAATTTATATTCTATAGATAATAATGTCTGTTGTATATATAAGAATATTCGTTGTGAATGCAATTATATGCTGCAATCGTTATAAAATATACACTGAAAGAAATAATCCAGCAAACTTTGTCAGACAATATTGTAAACATCGGATAAAGGAAGAAAATGTAAATAAATACCTGAAAATATTATTATTTTTATCACGTTGTATGGTAATTTTTATTACATCTATTGAAGTTTTAACTATAATTTATCATATTTGTTTACATTTTTTTCCTTTATCCCATGTTTACAATATAGTATGGTAAAATTTGCAGGATTATTTCTTTCAGTGTAGTAAATTTTATTCTAATATTTTTTTCAGTGTATTACACTTTAAAATCGTATACTTTATGATGTAACGTATGTATTGTATGTATAATTAAAAATATCGCAAATATGGTTCTGAAGTATATATGAATGATGTTGATATAATTCAGATAGTATGCTAAACTTACGTTAGCAGTTGAAAAACCGTAAATAAGTTTCAGGTACTTGGTCATTCCAAGCGCTAAGGTAGCGTCACCCCATTGATTACCCATTGTAGCTACAGCTGATGCCCAAACTGGCACTGACCGCAATAACTTACCCCATGGTATTACGGCAGCCTGTAAATATAGTATAAGCACGAGCAATATTTTATGAATTGCGAATTTCATAATGTCATGTTTGCGTATTTTTTTGTATAAAAAATATTAGTATATAGTTTGAAATATATATTGTACTTGTATTTTTACGATAGTTAAAATTAAAAGATGTTGTTGGGTATTAAACAAAATTTTTTCTATATATCCTATGAGCATATAATTTTGCACGAATAATGCGTTGCATCGAAAAATGTATACCCTTTTATTTACAGAAATATAGTATACCACAGCATTGTAGCAACATTTCAATGTTGCTAAACGTTTGCTTGTATGTTGGATATTTCGATCTTGTTAATCATAAATTGACAATAATTTTCAAAAAGAATGTTTCATTTTACACGGAAAAAACGTTTTATTACAAATTACTATATTTACTACTACTTGTAAGATGAAGTTTTTAAATATAAAGATTTTACTATATTTAATTTCAGTATTGCAGACATCCTACGAAAAATTACTATACACCCGCAGAAAAATTAAACGTAGAAAATTGCTATTTAAAATACTAATTTGGAGACATTAAAGTAAAAACCTAAGAATTACTGTTTTTCCCTGTACAAATACAGTTTTTCATATCAAATTTTCCGTCTATTTTTTAGTATAATGCTATTATAAACAGTAATTTTTAGAATTTTGTTTTAATGTCGCTAAATTAGTATTATAAACAGCAATTTTCTAAGTTTAATTTTTCTGAGTGTATTATATATAGTAATCTATACATTAATAAAGAGTATTATTTTCATTTTTAAAAACCTCATCCTACACTAAGAAAAAAATCTTTGAAAATACTATTCTGGTTATGGTGAACATGTTTTAATCTATACATTAGCAGATTTTTGTAACTATTACTAGAATTCTGGAAGTCGTTACAATAATACAGGCTTAGCTTTACCAAAATGATCATGTCAAGGATAATTGTGTAACGATTACCATAAATTCTGGTAATCGTTACCAGAATTTTTTCTCTGTGTACGTGGAGTAGTAAATATAGTATTTTGTGATAAAACATTATCTCCGTGTATGTAATGTAGATTAATTTTAAGTAAAATTAAATTGAATTAAAAAAACTTGTTGCATTTAATTATATCGTATAATATATGATTTTAAGATCCTGAATATCTCTGTTATTGGAAACTCGTGCAAAAATGTTCTAAGGATTCGTAAGACAAATATTTGATTAGGAATATGTTTGATATAATGAAACAATAATCTTTAATATATTAGAATATTATATGCTTGTGATATGCAAAATTCTATTAGTGTTGTACTAATAAACTCTTCTAAAATATGTATACATATACTTTATAACTTTATATTTCATTTAGCATTTATCATAATTTATCAATATGTTTTAATTTAATTAATAAAATAAATAATAAATAAATAAAATAAAATAAAATTAATGAACAATTGAACAAAGCCAAGATTAGATATAATTGTAACTTTTAATTGTAATTTTCCCTTTATGTATAATATATATTGCAATAGTTTATATACACGTGTTAATTGTAAAATTTGTTATACATCAAACAAAATTAAATGTTAGCATATATAAAAATTACGACTGGCAGAAATAAAAACAATTCATATTCACATTAAAATATGAATTTATATTTAATTTGAAAGAGAATAAAAAGTGTCTAGATCTGAATGAAAGAATTAATTTTAAAATTTACATTTGTATCATGTTGATAAGACTTTGGAGAATCTTTGACGAATCTTCCAAAAAGAAGGTACCAACACAAAGATATAATGGCAAGTCCGTAACAAAGAGAATCCCGGCCGAAAGCACGAACCACCGCTGTACCAATCCAACCAGTTAAACAGTAACCTACACTGACAGCTGCAAGCAAAACAGTTATACTTATATCAGTCAACAAATTGTTTAAGAATCACATCTACAGACAAGTCTGCTTGGAATAAAACTATTCTCATGCACTGAGAAAACTATATTGCTAAACTAGAAATCTATATTGTTAAATCTGCAAACGCAGATATTTGAATAGAATAATCTCAGATTGTACAAAATTGAGTGTTAAATAAAAATTAAATAAATATTAAATAAAGATATACTGATGCAATATTTGTAATTTACACATAAATATAAGTTATTTAAAGTATAATATAATGTTTATATTAAACAAAATTTGATTTATCATTTAAATATCATTAAATAAACCTTCATTTATTGTTATTAATGAATTAATTAAATATTCCAAACCAAAGTTGTTTAATATGTACTCTCTAGAAAGATATCAATATCTATCAATCAAAAAGATGTAAAAAAGAATTAAAAAACGTAAATTTTACTGCTAAAAATACCAAATTTTATGGTTTGCCGCTTAAAAGTCCAAGATCATATTATAAATAGTAATTTTTCTCAGTATAGTAATTCTAACTTTATATCATAGGCATTAAAATAATAAGTTTACCTGCATAACAACTAAAGTACCAACTTCTATGAGTACTTTTGAACCATGTCATGGCAAGCATGTGCGCAGCAGGCATTGTGGCACCCTTTATTTGGGACACATAAATTATAATTGCAATGAATAAATGGATGTTAATAATTTGAACGCTCTTAATGTTAAAATGTCTCGATGCTAGTTAATTATTGAACGTACAGAAATCGTAGCATCAAGAATAGCGATACTTTGAATAAATATTTTGCCAAGGTTGTTTAGCACGGATTAATTAAAATTTAAATTTTTCCTCACGGCGGCTAATTTGAATGAGAGGAAGCAAAGCGCGTCCGCGTTAATTGAAACCCATGTAGACAAAAAACGATCGGGCCATGCATGGCCCATGCACGGCAACCATCAGACGATCATCGGTAAAACGTCAGGATGTGAAACGCCAATTACGCATGGCCCAATGATGTTTAACGAACGGCAAACCGAGACAAACACAATTTTGCATTACATAGTCGACCCGATCATATGCCATGTATGGCCCAATCATTGGCTTAGGACTTGAAAAAATGGTTTGACAATAATTTTCATAACGATCGTGCCAATGCATTGCTAGAAAAAAGTGTCTTAAATGAAACTTTTTTAAGACGCAAAGTGATTTATTTAAGTCACTAGCCATCTTGATACATGATATTGTGCATTTGATTAAGACAGTTAGGCGTCTTCATTAAGTCACTTTGTGTCTTAAATAAGACACGTATATTATATATTTTTAACAGTGTGATGGCCCGATTGTTTAGCGATGATCGGGCCACGCATGTGCCGTTTGTTATACCAAGTTTTCTATATGGGAAATTGGCAAAAATATCGAAACAAAGCGTACCGTGCAAAGCCCTTGAAACAGCCGAAGGGCCACGTGCGAAGGACCTCTCCAGGCCGCTGGAACCAATAGAGACGCCAAGCAGGCGCTAAGTACGGCTCGGGAGAACACCATGGATGGCCCGGAGCGACCCCAAACCAGGCACCCCCCGAGTATGGGACCAGCCACTTGACCCCATAAAAATGCCTCGCGCATGATTGATTCGGCCCGTTCTTCTTGCGGCAACTGAAATGTAAACACGCCTGTCAGATCGCGTCAACGCCGGCTCGGACGTAATCAATTAAATAAAGACCTCCAACAAAATGACCTCGAAGTCCTCGGTCCGATTTCGACTGGAGATATTGACGAGCATGTCGCAGTGCCAAGACGTATCTATTATGGCATGGTTGTCCTTTTGATTGGCGAGTAAAGCCACCGACGAACTCACCTCCACGGCGCCGCATAAAGCAAACCCAACGGACACCAGAGCAGCAACGATGTGCCGAGCCCGGACGGCCGCTGCAAAATTTACGCTCCTTTTAAACCGATTATTTTCAAGGTCATCGACTCTGGTACCAGAATACGTCACGGTACCGGTATATCATCACGGAACAGTCAAGTGAAGTTGTATAAGCAAACGATCATTATTCGTAATGATTTTGATCAAGATTTTGTTCAGTCGAATTTTATATTTCTTTGGTGGAGTTGTAACAATTGATGGATTGGTCAATGCGGTATAATGGGTTTGCGTAATATTTAACGTGTGTATATATTGCTTTTCATTTTAAAATAATAAAAATACGTGGTCTCGTTTGCTTTGTAAAATTGTTTTTGTTTGGTCATGTAATAAAGTTAAATTCCTGTATTATTTGTGGATGTAGTTTTATCTTTTTTTGGCCGAGTCTAACCCCGAGGTGTAATTTTTGTAATAACAATGCTGGAACAATTATGCATATAAATGAATATTTATAACTTTTTCAGGGTCTTAAACAGCTACAAAAGTGCATCGTTGTATATGAATGTTATATTTGAGAGTTAATAATATATAAATGATTTGGGTACGAGATTTTGAGATTGCATCTTTAGGACTATATATAGTATTGTTAACATATATAGCTACAAGGAATTTTAACTTTTTAAGAAGATGAACAAATTGCAATAACTATTGTTGATGTGTTGATGCTTTGTTCGTTATTCTGGTTACTGTATATAGTATATCACATTCATAAAATATAGAGACATGGTAACCTAACTGTATATGGATGCATATATCTTCTTAATTAAATGTACTAGATCCATTTATAAATCATACTTATGAGGACTTACGCTGAAAGAAAAAATATAGTAATCGTGGGATAGTTTGCTTTTAAATGTACATTTTTTAATATAATATTCTATAATAATTTTTATTCTATAGAGGGTAATGTCTAATATATATAAAACAAATATTTATTATGAATGCAAAGCGTAACAAAATTGAGTAAATTTTACAATTAAAAAAAAAAAAAATCACATTTAATTTTACATTTGAAATCGAACTACAGTCAAATGTTTAAAATTTTATAATTATAATATATGAAATAATAGTAGTTTATATTATACTCTGTTTAAACAAATAAATTAAAATCAATTAAAATTTAAAAGCGTCAATTAATTTTCTTTTAAAGTGTGCAATTGAAATCAAAATCTCTATTATTTTTCATTAATTTTCATTGCTATCATTTGCAAAATATTTAAAATTAGCAGAAATAAAAAACGAAATATTCTAATTTCTTTTAATTGCTTTTAATTGCACACAGCAATCATATAATGAAATTGAATTGCTTAGAAGAAATTAAAAATGCTTCAGAGGGATTTTATTTTCATTTATTTCAGTGAGTAGAAAAATTAACTCAAGTCAATAAACAGAAATAAAAACAATTTTTTTTAATATAAACTTTTTATTATATTTTTATTGCATGATTTTTTGAAGTTAATTTCATTTTAAACTTCATATAACTTGATATATTTTAATTCAAATAATAAATGTTTATAATAGTATATAATTATATGGATTATATATATATTATTCGATTAGAATTATTTAATTTCAAGAATGATTACGGATATTATTAAATTGATAATACATAAAAGTAAGAAGTTATCAAATTTTAATTAGATTGTGAAAAATAAGAATGAATTATGATTATATATTGATAATGTTTGTGTCCCTAAATATTTATATACTCGAAGAATTATTTGAACATTAAATTTTTTATATTTGTAATTAAAAGTTATCTGATGAAACCAATGCCGATTATTTTAATAAGGTATTAGCATGATTAATTTGTCAAAATGATCAGTTATGAATCATACATGTTTATATAAATTAATGCAATGGTATTAAAACAATGTATATGAAATAAATAATTCGCCATGCATTTTTTTCTATTCGTTTTCTAAGAATTTGCACGAAAAAAAAACGTATTGAAGAATATACTGTGTAATAAATTTAAAACGCATAGTCGAATATCTTTCGATAGAATTTTATTTGCAAAAATGCTATATATGATTTGATTTGATATTAATTATAATATGCGGTTTTTCATTTAAATAATAGTAGTTAATAATTAAGTTCATATTAGACATTGAAAATTAAACATTAAAAAATGTTAAACACATAAAATTAGATTGATTATGCACATGTGTATGAATTTGAACATATACTTGTCTTAAAATTTTATGCTACATTAAAACTCTTAATGTACGAAATGCATTCCTATGAAATTAATTTAATGGCATTCCGAGTATGATTTATTGTTTGCCATTTCAACAACTCGCACGCAAAATACAATCCACCGATTTTGTTAGATTTTAAAAAAAGAAGTCGGAAAGACAGAGCTCCTTGTGTCAGGATTTTAGTTATTATATATAGCATATGAATTTAATGTTCGGTGAAAGCAATGCAAATATATTTAATTATAATATATACACTGAGAACAAAAAAATACAGTATAAATTACTATACCATAATGACAACTTTTTTTATTTATGTAGTAAAATATGTTATAATTTGTATAATAAAACTAGAAGGAATTTTGATACATTTTGTTATATCATATATTAAATATTGTTTTAATAGTATAGTAATTTTTTAAATATCCTTCAAGATATCATTCGAAGGCCAGAAGGTATATGGTAATTTATATTTTATTTTTTTTCTCCGTGTATACAACTGAAAATATATTTTAGAATTTATTAAATTTATTTATTAAATAATAATTTTTCAACGCGTTTAATAATTATCAGTATGAATGTTACTTTTTTCACATACTGCGCATACACTAATTGATTCAATCTTAGTTATATATTGTAACCTGTATACGAGTCTCTCGTTATCTGGAAGATATATAGTCTTTCCGGAATAGTCTTATCATTTTAAACAATATTAGTAGAATATATATTAGCGATTAAATAAAACTTTCAAATAGTTTTGATCAATTACGTGTACATAATAAGGTCATATATATAGCTAAATAGTTTGGTTATACAATTTTTTTGGATAATCATCGGATTGTATTCATTTCATATTTTACAGATACACCAGGTCCAATTCTAATTATTTGTTATTTGTTAATTAACGTAATTATTTGTAATGAATTCATTTTGCTAACAAAATTACGTTTAACAATATTTTAATCGAGCTTAATTTTGAAAGAAATATACGAATTAATTGTATGCTCGTTTTAATTATCTTCTAACACACATATGTACTGTACAATAAAACAAGTTTTATTATTACAGTAAACGGCGGTGAAATCGTCGCGAAGCGAAACAACAACACACCGAATTCGACTTGAATTTACATGAAATTAATGCTGCAAACCACAGACAGATCTTCCGCGTCCGCGCACATTTATTACTCACGTTGAACTCATCATAATTTACAATTAAAATGACGTATTCCACCGATGATATCCTTCACTGGATACCTCTATCAGCGCGCTTAATAAGCACCAACACACGCACGCCGAACTTCCTTCGCAGCTCATTTCAATCGAACGCGCCACTTTAAACTAATTGAAGTCTACCGAGGACTCGCGAAAACCACCAAACTACCATTCTTAATCTTACGTACGCACTCCGACCGGATCGGCGCGTTATCTAAGGCACGAATAAATTACACGCGACCTCGACTTTGGCGCGGCGATGTTGTTGCACGGCAAACAACGAGTCTATTTCGAACGTTGGAGCCGAGTCGTTGCGTAAAATGGTACTTCAACTTGGCGTCGCAATTGGGCGCCAACGCGCGCCTAAACGCGGTTCCCGCAATAAACGAATCCGAAAAAGCATTCGACCTTGATTCGGCGCGGTAATTGAATTAAAGTATGAACGTACCCCTGACCTCGCGAGCCGCGTGCCTCAGTTGCACGCTGCTGCGCTTAAGTCGAACGAGCGCGGCCATTTCCTGTGAACGTCTCAGAAATCAGAAGTGCACTTTTGGCCGCACGATTTTGGTCCCATTTCCGCCGCGCCGCGCGCATCAAAAGCGCATTAAAAGCGGCTCGCTGGCGTGTTCCAACTGGACCAATCCGTTAAGCGCGGGTCACTCGGTGCGACACTGCCCGTCGAGTGAATGAACACATCTCTTAACGAGACTTGATACAATAAGTACCTACGCCGGGTCAGCCTTGGAGCCTCGCTCGGCGCTCGTCTTGCCGCGCTTTATGCGTAGCACTGCCAGAAGAGACTCGCCGAGACAGTTCGTAAGCGCAGATAACAGCGGCCAATCTCACGTACCGATAATACACGCGCGTTCCTTGCCACAATCAAGATCGTCGCGCGTGTATTGGAAAAATTAATTTATACGATGTACGCGATAAGATTATGGCGCCGTTAATGTGCGTTAGATCCACGCAATCAAACGAAGCGCAGCTTATTGGCGCGATCTTTTCGTTCCAGCTCTCATTGCGCGTGGATTTCGCTCGCAATTGGGGCACGTTGCTGTTTGCGTAATAATAATCGCTGCGATGCGCGCGGAACCGTTCGCCGGGGGAATTGAATTTTCATTTTTTATGTTTCGTTATCAAACTTTGACGAATGAGTGTAAGTCTGCGATTTCGAGTTTAAGCTTGCTGCGTAAATGATTGTGTTTGTATTTATTTTCGTTTAATTCTTTTGAAACTGTAGACTGCGAATAGCACTTCTCTCACGATGAATTTTGCGATTCATTAACATTGTTTGTTGATTACAAACAAAGAGTTTGTTCTTATATACATGTATATATATATTTGTTAGCAAACTGTTTTCAAAGAGATAAGGTGAAAATGATAAAGCATATGCAAAGGAATGTTATTTTTAAATAGGTATACTGGAAGTAATATATGGGTATAGGTATATAAATAATGCATGAAATGTAACACATCGCAAATGACAGTAGTTATTCTATTATTATTAGACATTAATATTGCGTATCAAAATATATCAATTTAACGTTTCGTAATAATATATGCGATAAGTACACGGAGAATAATAGAAATTGTATAATTGAATAATTGAAATTTTACTGTAAAATAAACGAAACTGACGCGGGACGAATCAAAAGTTTGTTTCGATTATTTTATATTAAACTTGTAATTATATTTTTCTCCGTGTATATGGTGAATTATTAATTATTAATGAAACGTAATTTTATAGTTATACTTAATCAAATCGGAATTTTTATTTGTACTAAAGTACGCCTGTTTTGATTCCAAATGTTTAAATTTGAATAATTATAGTACTAAGTTCTTAAGAATAATTATATCTTATAATCCGTTAAAAGTTGTTTCTTAGAAGTGTAATTCATTGAACTCATAATTAATATTTTTATTAGACGCATAAACAGTTCATAAATTGTTTACCGTAAGAGTAATAATTCAATTCTAATATTTCCGATCTGACTAGTTGTATATTAAAAACACGGCTTTATATTTAAAGTTTAAATATTTAAATCTCAGTTTAACAACAGCGAGTAACCAATTCCTCCAATACCGACGACCGTTGCAAGCAGATCCGATCGCCGAGCGTTCAGCTCGAATTCAAACGCGATTTGAACGGTCTGGGACCGTTCTCCCGTGGAGGTATGAAGAATGGAACAGGCTGCGCGGGCGCTATGCGCCGGACCAGGTCGGGCTCGAGCGTCCCCTGCTGTCTCCTCTCCTGCGCGTGACTCGCAAGTCGTACCTGCGCCGCGATTGGTCAGTTAGCGAGCAGGTCAAACGGCGATACATCGGTTGTCGGCAGTGCCGAGGCGCGGTGCTTTGGCTCATTTGCCGTTTTAAAGTGGCCTCGCGAGGCATTTTCCTGGATTTTTCGAGACGCGCGCGTGAGAGGAAAAGTAGCGTTCGCGGTCGGGACGCGTGCTCTAATCAGACTGGTTTTGCGCGCGCTTTTTGACGCGCAGCTTGGGGTATGCTTCGTGCGCCGAAGTCGCATTGTTTTGACCAAAATTTAAGCGGTGCCAGTGGTTCGTTGGTGTGAATTTCAAACGGGAACAAAAATTCGATGCGTATCCTGATTCTGTCGCCAGTGTCGGGGAGGAACAATTGGGTGCGAATTTCACGGCTGGCATGTGAATCCTCGGGACAGCCAATTTCCAGCGGATCGTGTTGCGTTTAATCGAACCAGTTAAAGGCATTCATTCTGCCACTCGTAGCAGCGGGGTCGCAAAAGCAACAAGGTAAGCCTCTCACGGTTGTTATTGTTGTTCTGATAGTTTTATTGCAGGTTAGGTTTGACTGTAAGTTATCCCGAAATGCCTCGACTCGTTTCGCTTTCGGCACCTGTCTTTGTCCAGTACTTGCTTTTTCGGCATTGCGCAGGACCCAAACAATAGTGTCGCTTCGAGGTTGTCCTTCCCCCCGTACCTTTTTGGCCGCTCTCATCTGAAGCTTCACTGGCCACATTGTTTTGGAATGCGCGTTTATGCCTCTGAGCCTCGCAGCCAGTGCTGTTATTGTTATTCGAGGTCATCGTAGGATGGGTCAAAGCGAAACTTTGCGTTTTGGTGTTTGATACAAATTTTGTTTATTGTTCGCTGCACTTGTGACGGGGATATACGTTATCAAATATGTTGTGTTTATTCGATATTTATTATTTACTGTTTGTGATTGCCACTCGCGTTAAGTGCAATTGTGCTTTTGTGTGTCGTTATTGTAGGTAAGATGTTATTATTGTTTTGCATGCAACTTTGCGTTCGGCTATAACGATTCTGTCTAACAATATTATGTCTCTTCTTTATTCGTATATTTGTTTTGTGTTATCAGATTTGATGTTTGTTTTTAGTTTTTTTTTGTATCTTGTTGTTTTTATTATATTAAATTCGTCTGTATTTGTATTTGAATGTTATTTCTCGCTACTGTACGGTAAATAAACTGTTCATTGTGTAGTATGAATTTATAAACAGTCCCAAGTATTGCGCTAGATATAATATTTTTTAACAATCGTATTTTCTTTTTTAGGTTTGGAGAATGAAGGAACACATTCCAAGCTTGAATTTGTGTTAGTTTTGCTTAAGATTTGTGTGCGATTAAAATGAAAACTAACTTTTAATAAAATCTTGAATAAAATTCTTTATAAATACAAACACTTGCTCTTCATTTTACCAGTAAAACTGAATTCTTCTAGATATATTGGAATTTTAATGCAACAATAATTAAACAACTTTTTTATTTGATGCCATTCAACGAATATATTCTCAGGTATAATTTAATTCAGTATATATTTATTATAAAAAATGTTAAATAAAGATACAAGTTTTGATAACGTAAGAAAAAACTCTTGTGAAAATCTTCCGATTTTACTTTATATACTTTTTATATAATTATATTGAAACAATGCACCGTTGATTTTAAATAAATTGGAATTGTATATATATATATGAATGTATGTAAACATATAAAATATATCTGTGTTTAGGTTATCTTATTATCTTAGGTTATTGAAACCAAGTACGACCTGTTGATTCAAAATTGTGATAAAAAGAATTGACATTCGAATATTAAAGGGAGCAAAAGTATATCAAACACATATTTCGATGCCTTTTATATGCAATATGGTAGAACTGACAATTTTGTTTTGTCAGGTGTTTAACATGTGTTGGGGTAGCGGTTCGAAGCCCCCCATATTAGGGTGTTAATCCTACATTTGTAATAACTTTGAACGCTGTAGCTGGAGCACACCTAACTGAGGTGTTATGTTAAAATAAGGGGTTAGTATACATAATATTGCCATTGTTGTGGTTTCTCATTCACGCAATTTTAAATTTTAACTCGAGTACGGCGTCATATTAGACCATTGTCTCTAAATTACGTTTTGTTTATTGTTATATTTGATGACAGTGTGGTTGTCAATAAGCGTGCGTGGGTTTTCTAGTTCTTCATAGAGAACTTTTTTCTCCGCATAACTTTGCAGGTTGAATTTTTGTTGCCAAAGATATAATTTTTTATATAAAATATATATATATATATATAAACAAACATATTTTCATACTTGAAATTAAACGCCCAGATAAGGTGTGTCATATTCATCGCACGGTACAGTGACTGTTTTCATTTTTGTCGAATATTTAAATTTTGATGCAATGTTTGATAC
>JABFQC010001251.1:0-20244 GCA_022817085.1 Psilanteris sp. ZL-2020 | reverse complement strand
AGTTGCATTTATTGAAACGTTTTCAATACATATTACAACGTTTTATGCAATTATCACTGCATAACACTGCCGTCATAGGATTCATCGTATACGTTGTAATATTTAATACATTATTTCTCTCAGTGTAGGCTGTACTGAGCACGAAGATGACTGCATGCAGATGCGTAAAAAAACACGGTAAGCGAGTGCGCACAACGACGAATACCGAAGCGCACAGGGTACGGGGTCAACTGCGTATTAGATGATGAAAGGGCGCATTTTAATCGACGCAACACACGCGAGGCTGATCGCAAACAAGAGCGCACGGTAAACCACGGTACAGCGCACCCCAGCAGGACTATGCCAGAGCTAAACAAATGGTCTAATTCTGGCACAGCACTGGTTAACTGATTGTGGCATCGAGGTTTGAGCCCGTATTGGCCAAACTACGGTTAATATCCGAAATAGCAGCGAAACTGAGCTGAGCCAGACTTGGTCAAAGTTGACAACCAGTAAAGTGCCAGAGTTGAGCCAGACATGACTCTTTGTATTATACAGTCTAAATACACTGAGAAAAACCAGTACTAAATAGTTCGGAAACCACTACTGGTAGATTACTGGTAACAGTACTGGGCCGACGTTATCAATTCAACGAAGGTACATTAATGGGCCTACGTCGGTTTACAATTATAATAGTACTGGCAACTCTGGTGCACAGAAAAAAGTAGTGTTGTCTGAAACAGTGAATCTATCAACGGTAAATATTATAGTCAAAATCTGTCAATAATAGCTAGTTAAATTAAATAGCTTCTTCGTATATTAATATTTTTGGTGACAATGATTATTCATAGTCAATGATTGACTAAATGTGACAAACTTTTCTTTCTGTGTGCAAGTACAATATTAGACCATTTGTATTGGCCCTGCTGAAGCATTACGCAAAAGACGCCGTAAAAATAGTATATTCATTAAATTTAACTGGATTTTCAGTAATGTATATGCTATAGACTGAAAATAATTAATTGGTCCAACTAAAAAGATTAGCTATTTTGATAAAATATGGCAGCCAATTATGATACTTGAATTAAGAAACAAAGTCAATTTTACTGAATATTTCAATTGTTCCAGTTATAAATGTCAGTTTTGTCTGCATTAAAACTTAAAATTATAGTTATTTTGACCAAAACCGAATCTCACAATTAATTTAACTGAATTTGACGATTATGATATTGGTTTAACTAAACTTTTCAGTAGATCTTACTAAGTAATTTTTTCTCAATGTATGCAACAAAATCAAGTAACAGCGTACAACGAGTAGAGACAGCTGTTCAACGCGTACAAGATGTCATGACGATGACGCTCAGGGCGCGGAAGTGACCGCGAGAAAAGCAATAGCAGAAACGATTACGATGAACCTCGAGTAACGAGCGCAAGTGAATCAGTAATTCAGTGGCGAGAGCATTTCTGGTACCGGGCCGTGGAACAGATTTCTAAGTCTATCCTTATCAGCGGGAATATCCCACCAATTACAATACATACGCAAGACATTACCGCTACGTTTTCTGTCTCTTTTCGTTGGTAACAGCTACCGGGAGACGATCGAGTGCGAGTGTAAAAGAGATGCTCGTCGCGACGGACTCAAACGTTAGAGCACGTGAGAGTTTACTCGTAGCATCGTATTACAAAAATACGGAAATTAGAAATTAAGCGATTGCGGTCAGGCGACGCGTCGATTATTTCCGATCGAACGAGGCCGAAAAATCGCGACTATATGAGATACGTCGGTCAGGGACGGCGGTTGATATCCCGATGTTCACAGGAAACAGGATTGAGAGGGTATGATCCTGAAGCATAGAACAAAATGAAAACGTGCTACCGATACTTGTCCGTGGTTTCCAAAAGCTGTGGGGACCGGCGGCAGAAAAATAAGCGCAATCGAAAACTGAAATCCGCGACGCGAGGAAAACTGAGCGTCGCGTGATTTGATGTTAAAGCGTGATAGCTAATAGCGAGGTCTCCGCCGTCGAATTAGCTAGAAATCAAAATATGATCTAGCTGCATGCCTTATATAACGCGCGGAACAAAACAAACGCGGCTTGTAAACATCGTTTTAGGTAGAAATAAAGTAAGAATAATTGGTGATTAAGAAATTTTATTTTCAATGTAAAATAATAAAATTATAACAAAAGGAGGAAAACGTGTAAATATAAAATAAAACGCGCTATTAAAATTTGTTGTGAATTTTTAGAATGAATGAAAACTGTGAATCTCGAAGAAGTATAATAAAAAGACCATTATGATATAATATAACATTTTTAAACCTTAAATACATAAATAATTTCAGTGCCGATATAACATGGAAATTGGTATGGACAAATATTTGTCAGAAACAGAAGATTAATTAAAGTCATTGTTACTGATTCACCAGCTCTAAATACGCATAGCATAACAAATTCGTTTTTAAAGTAATTTATCAGAGTTCCGTGCTTGTCTATAAACAGATTAAACCGCCTTTGATGGTAAAATATCTCCGATTAAGCAACAAAGAATTGTATAAAATCCTAAATATATATATGTATATATAAGATCGTACATTTCATTAACTAAATAACGCCATTATAAAACATAATTTAATTTGCCTTTGTTGCGATAACATTACAAAGTAAAGCAAATGTCACGGTCTGATTGTTGGATTTCAGGACTCCATTCTCATCACTGCTACTGATGTGAATCGCGTACTTATTTCTTTTTAAGTAAGCGTATAGTAAAAACAAACTATTTTTAAATGTAAACAGTATATTATGTAGTAAAGGTATAACGCAAAACTTTCTGTGATTAATTGCATACGATGTGTTTTGACACATGTAAAACTCGGATATTATATATTAAATAAAATATGAAGATAAAATAGATATTAATTTAAAAAATATATATAAATATTTTTTTAGAACAATAACCAAAATATCGCTTACAAAGACCTTGTTCTAGAATAAGCTTTCAGAATTTTCTTATATATTAATTTCTTATACATCTTCATTAATAGCATCAAAAATATTTTTTAGTAAATAGATTTTAAACCTCTAATTTTTTATCCCAGAAAACCGTCACAAGTAATTACTTAGTATTCATTATTTTAACTTTTTTTGTCAGTACAATAACTTCCCATGTAGAAAATTCAGTAGTTTGCCGTAATTGACAAACGAGCAAGGACAGGCACAGTACTTGCTGACAACGGTTGACCATCAGTACTGTCCGAATTGTCGATCCAGTACCGAACCTATACTGGAGATATTATACGAGTTATATGTAGTCTCTTTAAGTTATATTATTGACTTATTTAAAATAGTTAAAATTTAGACATTCAATAAATCAACATCTTTATATAATAAAAATTATTAAAATAAAAAACGGATACTAAAGAAAAACGCTTTATATACTTTAAAACAAATTATCTGATTTTTGTTTCATAATATATATACTCAGACGACAGTATACTTATAAGAACATTCGTGTAAAAAGCAAATAATAAAAATATGAAAAATCTACTTTAAACAACAATGCATCGATGAGTTTGATGTTGTGCGATAACAACTATAAAATTGCAATGTTGTTAACATTCAGTAACTGCTATCGAGTAGTGGTTATGTCGAGGAACCGATTAAATGATCACCACGTGGTGGCTTACGCGATAATAGGCCGACAATGAAACGTCAACTTGATGAGTAAATCAAGTTGATTAATGTTAAACTGGATAATTTCGCCATAATTTCAAGTTTACTGCATATGCGATTAGTAATATCAAGGGAGACTTTTCACATAATGAAGGTTCTTGAAAAATATTACCTATTTAGCAACATAGCTTTAGTAATTAATGTATACATTTGAATTAAATAAAGTAAATATATCAAACATTATATATTTATAAAAATTACACAATGAAAAAATACTTTTTAAAAAAATGTAACGATATACAAAACAATGTACTTCAATAATATAATGATTTGTTAATAATGCCACTACAACAGTAATATTTAAAATTGTATTTTAAAGTAATTTAAAGATTATTTTAAAAGTAAGTAATTATTTTTTAAATAGTAAAACATCAAAATTCAAATAAATATATATTAATATGACATACAAATTGGTTAATAGTATATATATTATGCACCAAGGGAGCTAAGCAGGCTCAACTTACAAGTGTGAAGTTGGCAACCCTAGCCTGTGCCTAGCGTTCTTAGCGTGCATATGTGAGAAAAATGTTATTATTATAATATACTTATGAATCACTTATCATCGTTTCCAGGGTGACATTGATTATATATTTCATAGAAATCGAAAAAGTATGCTAGATCGATTTATTTTCGTTCGCACTTTAAAAATAAATAGCTTTTTGACAGATTTATCACGTTCTCAACTTATTATATATATGTATATATATTTCAACGACACAACCAGAACGGGGATTATGAAATTTGACTAGCTTGTAACAAACTTGTCACGAAATGTTGTTTATTCGCATATTTTTGGATGGTCCTTTTGCAAAAAGGAAAATTTAATTCAATACTTTATTTTCAATTACTGATATATTTATCAGGAGGTAACTGATACAATACTTATGAAATCAGTAGTTTAAATAGCGTTCATTAATCACTGTAAAAACAGGTGTCTGTAAGACGCCTTAGATCTTACATAACCTGGCCTCCTGTCATTTATGGTACATTCCATGTATTTTAACTAATAACATTAAAGATATTATTATAAATGTATAATTTTATTAATCTTTATATCAACAAAAAATAGAAATTTGTATCACTTTTATTAAATAGAAACACTGAAAAATAATTTATTTTAATTAAGGCGTGTTTAAACCTTATATATTTCGGTGTCTTAAATCTTCAAAATGGCTTATTCGTAATACGTCTTTTTGTACAAATGACATAGCGCCTTCATTTAAGGCGGTGGTGTCTTAAAATAAGACATTCAAAAGGTTCCTGTTTTGACAGTGTCATCGTTGTAAGTCTGTACTTAAACAATTACGTACCAAAAACGAATGTAGAATATAGAAGAAACACCCGCATAACTACTATAGACAAAATTTTATAGCAAAAAAAGCATTTTATACTATGAACAATGCAATTACAATTTCTTCAATTCGTCACGTTGCTAAATCTCTTTATAAAAATCGTTTAATCAACGTACATGTAAACGGAGGTCGTTAATCTTATTTCAGTGAATATGATATTTTTACGATGAAATACACTGTTTCATTATTTAGACGATCGCGAGCATCAATCATCTATCATACACGACGAGTATAATAAATATTTCTTCAATCTCCAGCGTAACAAAGGCGATAACGCAGGATACAACAGCTGCGGCCATTGCATTCAGACCTCCGGGAAACGTTCTGGCGCTCACAAGATATAACTTGTATGCGAACGTACTCTCAAGATATAGACAAACAAGGCTATATAACTATTGTCAAGGCTAACAACCAAAGCCAACGAATAGTCTGCATTCGATTTCGCAGATACTCTAAACCGATCCTACTTTCTTGTTATCTGACGTTAGCTTCCCTAATACGATTCCAAATTGCCAGTCTCGTTACGAAAATTGTAAGTATTGCATATGTGCCGAAAATTCTTAGAAATAAGCATAACGTTTCATCGACGTTTAATAAATACTGCGCGACCACGCGGCATTATCGAAGTAGCGCGTTTCGTTTAAAAAGATTAGCCGATTTAAGCGATCCGTGCGCTGAAAATAGAAATAATAAACATTCCTTCCTTCTTGGAAATAGCATGATTTGCCAAAGAACGACACGCTCGACCGCAAGTATGCCACAAAAATTGTTTGTGCGTCTCTATATGACTTTATTCAATTGCTTTTGCATTATTGAAATAGCACCACTCGAGGAAACGATAACTGAACTGAAATAGCAGAAGGTTTGCTTTTGCATTTGCGTCGGCGTGAACAAATAGCGGGTTGTAGCACAATCACGCTCCCGTAGCGTTCTGCGCGAAGTTTACATGTCCAATATCGTTAGCATTCTGCGACCAGTGTCCTTTATTCAAATCGGCCGCACGAATTCGAATTTGTCCGAGAACCAACTGAAAACTCAAGTTTACAGTTTCTCGCTGTGGATGAACGAGCGCTGGGATAGACACAGAAATAAACGTAGTCGAATGAACATGACGATTCTCCCAATTCACATATAGACTGCAAAATTGACTGTAACATGTTCCAATAAATACAAATTCGCTTCATTTTCGGCCTGAAATTACATTTAGTCGCAATTTACACTCGGCATTAAATATCAGTCGCGTGTAACCGAAGTTACACTAATCATCCGACAAAATTGACCGCTTGTCTTCGTAAAATAACTAAATCTATCCTTTTTATTCGTGGAAATTTCGCCAACTTCGGGAAACCTTTTGTTTGTTTGGTCTGCGAATGTTAAGTGATGTGCAATTAAACCGAAATTTTTGAGGGAAAAATTACTACCGCAAATAGGTTACATATATGAGTGGTATATATTATATGATACATTTGCCTTCGCACTTGCCACCGGCCAAGTTAGAACTTGGCGATCATGCTGGTTATACTTTATGAATGAAATTATTGATCATATAGTCACGCGTTGTTCTGCGATAGACAAAGTTATCACAGCTGCTTTTTCCATCTTCTCTTCCTCCAATTAAGAGGAAACGTCACGTTTTCCCAGTCATTGTGAAACCAACGAAAGTCAACGATGGTAGCGTACTATGTCCTAATTGCCACGATGCTCACACGTATATGCAAATATCACACGTGCGGCGTGGTATAATAACACGCAGCAAAATGGAGTCAGTTTAACGAGATAGACTACCGAAATATCATTATCCTTTTCTTTTTGACAACATTCGCATATGATTTTGAAGTTTAACAAAAACATTTTTTAATACTTTATATCATGACAAATTTATTGAGGCATATTTTCATGCTTCTATTCCATGACGAATTCTTAGAAAGAAATAAATATTGCATATACATCTTTACATTGTGTACACTTTTATTTCATTTTAATTTCAGTTGGTAACTCATGCCTTTGTATTTATACCATTCGAGAATAAAATATTTTGTAACTTATATTTTAATTTATAGTAATACTCATTAAAAGAATGACATAAAAGGAAATAAGTGAAGGAAATAATGGACGACTTTTTTCAAAATAATTATAATATGTATTAACAATTGTATTAAATTTACACTGATAGAAATAAACAGTAATACTTATAAAACGGATATATGAAATTATAATAAACTTAATATTATTATAATTTAAATGATGAAAGTACACTGAGAAAAAATTACTTAGTACGATCTACTGAAAAGTTTAGTTAAACCAGTATCATAACCGTCAAATTCAGTTAAATTGACTGTGAGATTCAGTTTTGGTTAAAATAACTATAATTTTAAGTTGTAATGCAGCTAAAACTGACATTATTAACTGAAACAATTGAAATATACAATAAAATTGACTGATTTTGTTAATTCAAGTATCATAATTGGTTGTCATATTCTATCAAAACATGTAATCTTTTCAGTTGGACTAACTAATTATTTTCAGTCATGGCTATATATTACTGAAAACTCAGTTAAATTTACTGAATATACTATTTTTTTCTCTGAATGTATCATCAAATAAGAAAAACCTAAGGTTAAAACTTAATAATAAGATTCACTTTTAGCAACCTTTAAAATTAACGCTGTTATTAGAAATATAATTTAAAAAAACACAATGTAATTAATATAGAACACCAAATTAAGTACATTTTTAAAGAACATGTTTCGTGTGCAAATACTTGAACAAAATTTTATGAATTGAGGTTTACAGAAAAAATACTGCTATATTTTAGTAAACCGATTGTTAAATTATAATAAACAAATAGGTATATTATTCAACGCGGGGGGACTGCGCCCCCCAACCCCCTTCTCCTTAAAATTCTAACCGAACCCAAAACGCGGGGGTCCTAGAGAGCCCCAGTACAGTAGTTGGCGGGTTCGTCCTCAAACGCAACATTCAACAGCTGGTGTATTTGAAGACTGTCCTCAAATGCTACACTGAAAGAAATGATGTATGAAATATTACAATGTATACGATGATTTCTATGACCACAGTGGTATACTGTGATAATTGCAAAAAAAGTTTCAATAAGCACAATTTAAGTTTTAAAAAGTACAACGTGAGTGCATTTATTGAAACATTTTCAACACATATTACAACGTTTTATGCAGTTATCACTGTAATATAACAGTGCCGTCATAGTATTCATCGTATACGTTGTAATTTTACTATATATATATATAAAAAGTTGTCATTATGGTATAGTAATTTTCAATACACTGAGAAAAATGAAACATGAAAAATTACTGTTTATAACACTATTAGTTTGGGGCCATATGATACAAATCGTCAAAATTTATTGTTTTTAACAGTAATATATTATGATACTTCAGTAATTATTTATATAAATAACTTGATTTTTTTCTATTATAAACAGTAATTTTTCATGTTTCATTTTTCTCAGTATACATCTATTGAATTAGTCTGCCAATGCCAGAAGGTATAGTAATTTATACTGTAACTATTTTCTCAGTATATGTAACTATTCTCGAATATCAAAGGATTAAATAATCAAAACAATTATTTAAACAATTATTAGTGACAAACATTTATTGTGCTTCGTTGACAGTTTATTAGAGTAATACATTATAATAACTCCATCCCACCACTTGCATTATTTTATAAAAACATGCCTATATGAATAAATATTATCCCAAACTGGAAAATCTGTTGGATCAACATATTTTTATTTTCAGTCAACAAGTTACTTTTTCTAGTGTATATATTTATATATAATTTTGTGTCGTTTATTGCAATTTGTGTTAGCAATTATAAAGAAAATGTATCTTTGTCTATTTCCTTACAGAAAAATAAGTCTTCTTATCTAACTTACAGACCATTAAAACGCGTACTTCGCATTTAAAGACTTATTTCGATGGATTATTTTTGCACTGCACATATATAGTCTATTAAAGCCGCCACAGCCTTTACGCAGCACATCGGTAGTGGAATTAATAAATTGATAATGCAGCTGGCATTTTGGCAACCAAACTCTATTAGACATGACTCTTGGCACGTTTTCCTAATCCCTGATGTCACAGTAATTACCTAAATGCCGCGTAAGGCTTCTTGGCCTCCAGACGCCGCGTTACATTCTTGTACGTCCGACAAAAGACTAACAAAAACCACTTGCCAAAAACTGATTCATCTCCTCCCTCTACGCTTGCTTAATATCTCACGAACGACCAAAACATATTATTTGTTTATTGTATTCCGCGTCAGAATTTTTCTCGTATGTTTAATTTTTGTATATTTAATTTTTGCTATATGTACTTTTCAAAAAATGATTAAAAATTTAAAATCTGCCAATATATCTATTTGAAATAGTTACATATGTACATTTAAGAGACCAAAAATGGCAGTTTATTCTTCAGTTATATATTACAATCATAAACTGTTAATATAAAAATAACTGCATATAAAATATATATATATGAAATATAAAATTTGAACATTTCCGATAAATGAATTTAATTCTTAAAATAAATTATTGACGAACCACGGTGATACAGTTTATTGTCACGCAAAACACCCCCGAGTATATTTTAAGCAAAATCTGAAATATTTATATTATTCATAATTAAAGTAAATCCCTTATAAACGCAATGACACAAAATTCTGATGCCAAATTTAACGGTTAGTATTAAGCCAATTAAAATATCAGTAGACAATTCTGATCGAAGCATGTACAACAAAATATGGCCGCATTCGCGGTAACTTTACATTGCAAATTACTTGCCATTGTAACATGTAGTTGTGTATACGTTTTATTTAAATAAAAATCGTAATTTGCATATACGCGTCCGAACATCCATATGCAATAAAATGTTAAGATAAAATTCAAATAAGCAAGTTACGTGCGTCAAATTATTTACTCGACAATTCTCTTGCATCAATTTCTGTTATATTATATAGACCTTGATAAATCAAAGCTCCAGTTTATATAAATAAATCAATTCTATATAAATCCATCATTTTTTATTGTTTTAGATTCTATTTAAACAATTTTTTTATAATTGCACGTACGTAGTATCCTGTATAAATTTAGTCTAAACCTACAGGTCAATAAAATCAAAACTAATATAAAAACAGTATAAAACTCGTGGTTTAGTAATTAAGGAAATAAATTAATAAAAAATGTGTAAAATATACAAAATGTTATTTTAATCGTAAACTACAACGATTACGAAATTTATTTTATAAACTATTTTTAAGTCAATAAAAGAGAACAGATTGTAAGTATAAGTAAATTAGATAGTCTTGGTATTCATAAAAAAGTATTAGATTTTTTATTGCATGTTATATGAAAATTTATGTTCACGAAACACATACATAATATATTCTAGTTATTATATTTGACCATATGTTTTAATGATATATGTAACTTAAATTTGCAAATTTTACAGAATAGAAATTAATAATAAGCTCTTTATAAATTGATTTTTTTTTCTATTATATATTCTAATATTTAAGTTAATAAAAGAATAATATTATATAAAAAAAATTAAAATTATATATATTTAACTCAATATGAAATATAAGATTTTCACCCACAAAGCAATTCTTTTGTAAATAATTACTACAAACATATTGGATATATATTTTCGATTTAGAAAAAACTATTGTTACGATATGCTACGCATCTCGAGTATATACATATATTAGTATTATTATTAAAAGATGAAACTGCAGAAAACTATTTAATATTGTTAAATAATTAATAACCTCATAAGATTCATTTTAACATGAATCTTATATTTTGACATTATTCATGTCAAAATTTGTAAATAATGATATTGTTAAATATCATAAATAATAATGAATTGTTAAAAAGACAAATCAAAATTAAAAAAAATATTAAAAACTTTTATTTGAGAAAGTTCGATATTAAAACTGTTACGTAGAATTTCACAATTTATTACTCTTTATTAGCCCAAACTCTTGAAACGTGTCATGAAGATTGTAAAACACGTGTTCAGAAAAAACATTACTCTTTTTCAAAAAACGTATATTTCTACAATATTAGAATGTATCAGAAAATATGTTTCTAGAAAATTCTAGAACGGCCTAGAACAGATGATAACGAGTATATAAACTCGAACATTTTTGTACACGCTCTCTTAAGAATTCGTCCGTTGTCCCACGTATAGTTGCCCCGCATATTAGTTTAGGCCTGTTCGTTTTTCCGATTATTGTAAGTAGAGCCAAGCACGCTCAGTGTCTTTTTATTTTAGAATAAATTTTAAAAGCTAAAACCTTTATTCTTATCATGCGGAAAATTTCCTTTCCTCTCATTTATCAGTTTCCGAGATTGTATTAGGGTGTAATTGGTTATTTTTAATAACTAATTATTGTCCTAACCAATGTTGCATCTAAGGATGTAACACTATGTAAAATGTCTTTCAATTTATTCGATTATTTGAAAAATATAATTTAAATTATAATTGCAAATATACAAAATGTTGATAACAATAACTTTTTGATTGAATTTTAGTTTTAATCATATATCATACACAATACAATTTGGTACGAACTATAAAAAAAAGAAAAGTTTAATAAAAGAGATTATTTATTTTTCATGTATATATAATATAATGCATTTGCCTTAAAAACAGAATATAAATGCATTTTAACACAATCTAAAATATAATAACAATTTACTATTAATTTGCAATCAATATAATAATATGATATTTTTAAATTGTTTAGTAAACTGGTCTTACTCTTATTCAAATATGATAAAATAATTTTGTCAACTACACGGAGAAAAATATAATTGAAATTTTACTATAAAATAAACGAGACTGACCCTGGATGAAACATACTTTCAATTTATCTCACAAATTATGGTAAAATTGTGGCATAAACAAGAAAGAAAATACTATCCTTATGCTACTATGTTACAATAATTTAAGACAAATTTGAAGTTTGTTTCTTCTAGGGTAAGTTTCATTTATTTTATAGTAAAATTTCAATTATATTTTTCTCCGTGTAATAGATTTCATTACTTATATCGTACTATTAGCATATAATAAAACAATTTAAAATAATAATTTATTTATTGATTTATTATTTATTCAATTACATATTAATATAATAATTGTCGCAAAAATAACGTTAACTGTATTTCTATACTATTTTTATTTTATAGTATTTTAATGTAGAAATAATATTATATTATAAAATTCATAATCTTACGATTTTTAAAATAGCAATAGTACAGTTATTTACAGTGAGAAAATAATATCGTAAGGGGAACTATGCATATCGTTAGTCGTACAATTTCACATTGTACAATTCTTACAATTTGAATAGTAATTGACGTCAGCCAATAAAATAACAGGATGCAATGGGTTTAATCAATGAAAAACATCAAAATGTTACAATGTAAATAATACAAAATTTATTTTCTCAATGTATAAAATGGAATACGGCCGTCAAAGAAGTATAATATATTCTATAATCCTTCTGTATCAATTCTTAATTAAATAGATTTAAGAAAAAGCATTTTGTATAATAATCTAAATTAGGTCTATTTATAGATAATAACAAATATAAAAAATTGTACTTACACGGAGAAAAAAAGTATTAACAATTACACTGTAAAAACAAGTGTTCTTAAAGTGTTTTTCAAACGTTCCTATTTATTAAAGTGTTCTTTAATACTAATGTTTGTATACATCCAAATAGAACGTTTAAAACATTTTTAAAAAATAACGCTTATAAGTGTTCCAAAAAGCTTCAAAAACGTTCTTTACGGAACACTTCTTTTTGCAGTGTACTCATCAAAATAGCAAATGCGTGACAGTGATGTTCAATATTCAAATGATACATAAAATATTGGACATTTTTACAAAAATACACGTAATTTTTACTAATTTTTATTTATTATTTCAAAATAAAACACCACTGTCACACAGTTGATATTTTATGAATAATTTTTAATACATTTTTTCTTTCCGTGTATATCCTAAAATTTCAGTTTTAATTAATTTTTATTTTTCACATTAACATAATTCTTCCATTTATAAACTTTTGAAACTTAAGAAAATTATAAACAATTGTAATTTAATAATTGTGTACTATTCTACAAATGAAATAAAATATACGTATAGATATATATGATCGATATATAAGATGCAATTATGTGTTAGTTTAAGCATACAACTAGTATGCCGTATTCCAACAGATTTTATCATCACCGCAAATACATAAAATATTAATATCTAAATTAACCACCGTTGCAATCAAGTAACACGATTTTGAGAAAACTATCATGTACTGTAAATAAAATAATAAAGCTTATAATTTATAAGAACAGAATTTGTTTATAGAAATTCTATCTTAGAATTAACTAAATTAAATTATTGTTAAATATAAGTATTATTTTTATATTTTACTTAAATCATTGTGATAATGAAAAAAATATAACTAATATATATCAGGAAATTGAATTTTAGGCGATCATAATGAATAAAATTTTATATTTTGTTATGCTCTTATTATACACAGAAAAAAAAGTTTGTCACATTTAGTCAATCTTTGACTAACGTAGTCACCAAAAGTATTAATATACGAACAAGCGATCTGATTGTCATACGTTGACAATAAAAATGTTGAATAAGACAATTTAAGGATAAAGGTTGACAACATTATTGACAAATTTAGTCAATTATATTTACCGTTGATATATTCGCTGTTTCAGACAACTCTGCTTTTTTCTGTGTATTAATCAGCTGCACTTATCTGGACAATGTATTTTAAAATACTTAGTAAAGATCCACTTTTAAAATTTTATAAAATCTACTTGTGGAGTGAACATTAGCTTCATAATATGATTCGGTTAATCAATAGAAGTTAAAGACCACCGAAATTTTTTTGACAATGATATATCCATCTTTCAAAAAGAGAACACAAACGTACATTTTGATTTTTTTCGTAAGAAATATATGCTTACAATTCTTAAATTTCCCTCAAAAAGAAAACAGTATTCGATTTTCAAGAACACAAAGGGTTGAATTAATTAAATTTAATTAATTTAAAAGAATGAATAATTACAAAGAAATGTTGAATTTAACTAAAATTTAAAATTATTAATATAATAATTATTATAATTTGAAAATATAGATTCCGATATTATATTACCATTTAATAATAATTATTTGTATTCTCCATTTGGTTAAATCAAACTGATATTTAATCATTTGATTATAAAAAGAGAATTTGTGTTCTATTTGTTTTTTGCGATATTTATAATATCATTCATTATGTCAGACTATACGAATAATTAAAATATAAATTTATGTGATACATTTATTGTATAAACTAATATTATATTAATATTACATATATATTATAAATACTGAATTCAACACAAAATTATATTATTAGTATTATCTATATATTTAAAAATTATATATACTGTTTTGTAAAAATAATTAATTTTAATATAACTCATTATTTACTAAAAAATTATAATTCACATTCTTGAAAGTGATATAGTTTTTTATATAATTTGCCATAACTTGTACAATATTTTTCCTGCATTCTTTTTGGTTATATATATTATATATATATATATATTACTCGAGGTGCTTTTTTTAATACATAAATAATATAAAATTAGTTATATGTTTTATATATAAAGCACAATTAATATTACATCTATATTAAAAATTAAAATATTAGAGACCAATATGCCATTTAAGTATAAGTATAAAGTAAAAAATAAAAATATACAGATCAAAATATATTTTATATAAAAATTAAAAAAAAAATCTAAAATTCAATAAGTTATCCTTTCTCATTATAGTTAATTGCCGATTAGTTAAATTTTAACAATTTAGGAGTTTTCAGCTCCTTCCCCAAGTAAAAATTTGGCAAGTTTTATCTAGTTTTGTAAAGGCGCTAAGCAGGCTGAGGTTAGGTGAACTAAACTGGTTCAAACTTGCAAGTAGCTCGCGATGCGCTAACCAGAAAAACTGAATACAGTTTCACTGATCAAAATCTAGTCAAGGACCTAATAAGATAATCTAGACGTCAACTAGTCTAGTATAACTATTAAAAACTGCACATAAACTAATCAGTGAAAACTTACAAGTCGGCTTATAAGAAAACCAACAAAATAGCATCGCAAGACATTCGAGCGCATGGTGAGGGGAGTAACAGCGGCACGCAGCGAAGGGCAAAGTTAAGCAACATAGGCGACAACCGTTACTTGGATGGGTGACCGTTCTTTAAAAACATGTTTTCAATAATATAAATAACATGATTTACAGGTAAATATGCTGATGCATTGTTTATAGATACGTTATGTTGTAACACACATATCATTAAGATAAGATATTTAGTATTTGTTGTTATCGTAATTGCAATTAGAAAATGATATAAATAATAGGAATGGCAAATTGAAAATAACGTTTAAATTTTTTTTATTTTTTATATTTAAAAACTGATTATTAATTTTTTATATAAAATATTTATAATAAAAAAAATTATATAAATATTATACCTTTTATCTTAATAACAATTTTATTTCATATTTCTTATGAATTATTGCCAAAATGCTTTAAAAATTAATTTAATAGCGTTTTATAAAATATTTCAATTGACCAGAACATGTCAAGTTACTGAGATAGCGTCTATTCAGTTTAACTGGTTAGTGCCTTTTAATACAGAGCATTACATTTCCTACGAGGCCCTGACAAGTACACCTAACTAGTCCCTAGCAACACAAATAGATAAACTACTCAGTTCCTTCTGAAAAACTAGCCACAATTTTTACTCCTTGATGAAATAAAGTCCGTCGTTAACTTTTTGCAATCCAATGAATAATACGAAATATTGCAATGATTCAACATAAAAAAACTTACTCTGTATATTACACTCAAATGCTCATCAATAGATTTTGATATTTTCAAAATCCATATAAACAACCTTATGGAGGATTTGCTAAAAATACATTCAGTGATACTAATTTTAATTTTAGAATTTTGAGGAGCTGGTATATATAGAAGTTTTTAGAGTTTTTTATTAACTTAATATTAATTATACCAAAAGGTTTAATTAGTACAAGTAAACTCTTAAATAACTAAATTTAATCAACCAATTTTCCGGTAATATCATTCTCCAATAAGGCTAGCTTATTAAGTGAGCTATAATAAACATATTGTTATCGTTTAATCAGTTGAAGTACTCGAGTGTAACAAATATAGCAATATTCGACAAAAGTATTATAATTTATATTAAACGTGCCTAACAGTAATTGGATGATAAAGGTAACGTAATTTTTCATCACAATTGCCCATACTCCAAGATAAAAGTAAAATTATATTGATGTCATAATCACAAGAGTATAGATTTTTGTTCAGTCTATTTTGAAAATGCAATTGGAAAACAGGTTCCGCAAATTAAACGAATAATATATAATCCTTTAAAATTGTGTCGTACATGTTACTAATACATCGTTACGGATATAGATATATGTATTATATAATATATTAATATTTATAAACAATCTTGGGACAATTTTAGTATATTGATATAAACTTTAAGATAAGTAGCAAATAAATTAAGGTAAAAATTGAAAGGAGAAAAGTACACTATAAACCTAGTTCTGTAAAATCACACTCATATAATGTAATTTTACACATTATGTATAAATGTTACACGACGTATGTAAAATTACACAGCTAGGTGTAGTCAAATATAACCTTACTTTTGAACGACATTCTTTAAACGTAATTCTACATGCTTTCACAATTGTAAGTTTGTTTAGTTCACACTTTTCAAAAATTGTGTTTAAATATGGTTTAAATAATATATGCTTGCTGATTTTTTGATTCCTCTCACTGTGCGAATTTACCTACATAGGAGTTTTACACATTGTATGTAATAAGAATATTAAATTTGTTGTGTGTAACTTTTACACTTAGTGTGTAAAATTACACTCTATGAGTGCAATTTTATAGAACTGGGTTTACAGTGTAAGGTTAAGAAGTAGCATTTATTAAGATTATTGTTGGATTTAAACATTTAACAAGTTTAAATTGTATCAACTTTTTTAACTTACGAATTTTCTGTATTCATGATTTTTCAGGTTTATTATATTGGCACTATGACCACTGAGTCTTTGACGCTACATGTATACAGTACGTGCATACAGCCCAAAATATTCGGTTTCCAGTCAAACACTGAATATATTTATAGGTAAATAAATCCTATAGCAAAATAACATTTACCGATAAAAAATCGAACGAAACCATTCAATTTTTTGTTTCATATCGAGCATAAGTTATGGGTATTCACTTCATTTTACCGATTCATTACCGTTTGTGAACCATGCATGGGTTGATCATTTGCCAATGATTGACAATTCATCGGTAAACCATTTACCCATTGAATATTGGTATTTCGTTCCAAGCAATAGTCACCATTGGTTTGCGATAATCGACCGATTGTTCCCGAGTATGAGCCATGTACAAACTACATATATATTTTTTTCATGAATAAATTTCATGAGATTTTTTATTTTTAATATTTTATATAATGAAATATTATAAAGTATAAAAATAATATCAATGTACCTACCCAAGTAGAAATTTCTCAAGTAACTCGCAAGTTACTAGAAATTTTATATACAAATTCTTTAGTAACTCACGAGATACTCGACAAATTTCTACTAGGATAAGTAAGAAGTATAATGTAATTGTTTTCTCGTATTGAGTAAAGGATTGATAACATTAAAAAAATTATTTCTTTTCGTTACAGAATAATGAATAAAATCATAAGCAATATAATATTAAAGCGTTAGTTAACAACTTCATTATAAAAGTTTGCCACTCTGCCACTGAATCTATTATTATATTAGACACATCTTGAACTTGAATTACATTTAGTAATGCTAAAATGTTTTAATAAATTATTTATTTTATATTTATACTATTTATATATTTAGAAAATTAAAATTAAAAAAATTGAAACTTATTTTTAGCTTTATACTTTTATACGCACATATGACATCTTTTAAACCATTATTAGTTACAGCAATTGTTAATAATAATTATTGTATTATATCAATATGAATTAAAATAAAGTTAATTTCAAACAATAATAATATACATTTGTATTATGTATAAAAATAATTTTATATTATTTTGTAAACAATATAGATTCAGCAATAAAATGTGATGTCGATTGAATTAAAATACTTTTCAATCAAAATAAAACAAATTACAATAAACCACATTTGTATTGAATAAACAAAATGTATATCATTCACAATGTTTAAAATGCTATTTAGTATTTTATATAATCCAAAGCAAAATAAACATCAATTCTATATATTCTATATAATATATTATATATACATTAATTATATTTCGTTTTAAACTTTTAATGATGATTTTTTGTACACTTTTATTTAAAGGTTGTGCTACAATTTAGTAATAAATCGAACACGTGAATTTTTAGAAGGTTTATTTTCCTTCATATATAGTTATAACTATTAAAGTATGTTAGTTTGAATGATGATTATTTTATTAATTCAAATTTAAAGAATATATAAATTCATAAATATATACACTTCAAGTTTCTAAATGAATGAAATTTTGTATCTGTAACACTAATGTGAAAATATTTATATACACGGAAATAACTGTTTAACGGATACTAGTAGAAATATGGCTAATTCAGCTACATTGAGAAAAACATGTTTACTACATAATATATCAAAACTGGACGATAAGTGAAAATACAAGAAAAATTACTATATAATGTAGTAAAATTGGCAATGCACATAATATATACAAGTTTATGTAGAAAATTTTAACATATAATGTAGTATTTTTTTTGTGTTTTCACGTATCGTCTACTTTTGATATATTATATAGTAAATTGTTAAATATTTGTTTTCTCAGTGTATATTTATAATATAGGTATACACGGTGAAAAAATTATACCCAAGAATATTATATTTTTTGTTTAAAATTACCATACTTTATAGAAATGCAGTCAAAAAATATCGTCGTTTTAAATATCGTTATCTTGTACAATTTTTTTAAGAATTTTTCCGCGTATAATAATAAATCAATAAAAATTTAAACTCTCCCTTTCTTAGCAGTTTATATTAATTTATAACTTATTTATTATTATTATTATATATACATTTTTGTTTTCTTTTAATTTTTCTTGTTAAATATATATTGACATTACATACGCCTTTTTTTAATTCTATAGACATTTTTTCGTGTATAATACATCTTAACTAACATAAAAATTAATTTTACATTGACTAAAATGTACACTTAAAATATTAAAGATTTTTCAATATTTAATTCGGTACTTCTCGTGCCGTTCAGTATTTTTTTGTACTTTTATTCCGTGTCATATTTTGCTTATTGATGTTGTCGTTTAATAATAATTCATTGACATATCTGTAATAATTATTACAAAAGAATATGTTTAAAAATGTATCTTAATGTTACACACTATCTTTTTAAGAAAATAGAGCAATAACGTTGCATATTTTTATCATCGATATTAGCATTGCATCATATACACTATGAAGAGGATATCAATCGAATTTTCGCGTCATATGCAAGTTTTGTTCATGTGTATGACGCACGTATCAGTACCATCTCCTATATGATGCTATCGTAAGCATATGGGTTCAATCCTCCTTAAAACTCTCAATAACCCTAACATATCGCAAATAAAAAGTAGACATTTAACTATTAAGTATATAGAAGCGCATGGCTTATACTTTTAATATAAACATATTGATATAAATATCGTTGAAAATTATATGATTTCATTTTACTTATATATTCCTTCCTAGGTAGGAATTTACTACCAAGTTACTGACAATTTAATATTTCAATGCTGTTTTTCTGTACGGATTTGTTACTATATGTCAGAACAGAAAATCAATACATATTTAGTACTCAAACCCACACGGACGAAAATATATGTTAATATATATAAAAAATATATTTTGTATATAAAATATATTTAAAATACAAAAAAAATATATGCGTATATATATATTTTGTTTATATATATTTAATATAAATTTATTATATATAATATATAATTCAAAA
>JABFQC010001250.1:0-20259 GCA_022817085.1 Psilanteris sp. ZL-2020 | reverse complement strand
GTTTCAGAGCCGCCGATAAGACTGGAATTACAGAACAGACGATGGATGAAGAAGGGACCGAAGGAGTTTCGATTAACTCGTGGTTTTGTGGAGTTTCCGTCTGAGTTCTCGACTTCAGTTTGCAAGCTGAATGCGTCGACGCTACATTTCGGCATGTCGATATACTCTACGATTCGAATATGTGTATACGCACAGAGTAGACGTAAACTTTTCCAATACAGTCGCAATGCGTTAATCATGCCTTTTTTTTACAAAATTCATTTCACCAAATAACGAAAACTGTAATTTACGTGCTTTATTCAAATTCCTTGTTTTGGTTTATTATTTTGATCCACGATTCTACTTGTTTGATTTAACGGAAATCGTTGTCGCGCTGCACAATAAGGCTAAGATAATTGAGTTATTACTGTTTGATTCGTATTTACTTGGCTATTCAATATTACTTTATAATTCTAGTCTTAATTACATAAATTAATTAAAAGTAGAATCGATTGTGAAATATATCAAATACGCTTTTTATAAACTTTCTAATTTCAACTCTATGTCGAATAACCTGACGCGGGCAGTAAAATTACATAATATCTATTAATTTACGAATAAGGGATACTTTTAAGGGTAAATTCGCGAAAGGGTAATACGAATAGAACAAGTGTACACTTATATCGATTGAACACGCGGTGCATGGAAAAATTCTAAACTGGAGTTTGGAAATTTGAAAAGCCAAGTGAAGATGATCCGATTGCGGCGCGCCATTAAGTAGTGGCGGAGCGATCACGTCAGACCGTCATCCCGCAACACATTTATCTTGTCTAAAAGTTGGCCTTAATAGAATACATTGCGCAGCGTATTCATACGTTAATGTATAAATCAAAGTCAAACGTATGAACGCTTCTCCAGATAAAACCGGCAATAGTTCGTTGCGTACGCAGTGCGGCAGCTTAGGGTGCAAGAAATAAGACTAGTGCAACACCGGCGGCGTACGTACTCGGGCGAAGGGGCTGCGGGGGGTTTACGCCGGCATCCAAAACAGGGATTTCGGCAAATCTCTGCACACACTCGCTGGCTTGGATATTCTTCGTTGTTATTCTCAGAGTCTCAGGGATGTCCCGGAGGAGAGCCTGCTTGGCAGTGACAGGACTAACGGCTTGTCTGGGGCGCGCGTTACCGTCGCCCCCCACCTGAAGAGGTCCTGCATTGCGACAACTAATGAACCATCTTGGACCAGAATGGAATGGGAAGAAACGTGGTGGCGGAACCCGAACTCCCGTGAGACGTGACGGCGCAATGCAGTGCCGACTTTTTATTTCTGTTTGTTCGACTTCAATTTCTCCCGGACACAATCCTTCTTACCCCACGTCGTCCCTTTTCATTCGCGTTTTTGCAGGCCTCTTTAAACATTTATCTTTGTTGTCGACCGAACCTTACCCAATCATCACAATTCTGTCTATTTGAATACGCCTGACTTTTCTTTGCGCAGTGTACCGGATGTTAGACAAGGCTCAGGAGGGATTAAAATGCGAGACAGATGAGAGCGATGAAATGGAAGTCGGTAACTTGGGGGAGAGCACCGGCGCTTACGTTGCCCGATTGACGTAAACTTGGTTCGTCTTGTAATGCGTGAGGAATTACGCTTGTCTGATCTCCGTCGTTATGTTCCGTGCAACGTCGTAACTTGTAATGCGCAGATCAAAATTCGTTGATATTTAATCGGCGAACTCGGCGATTCTAATGGAAATTCGCGGATGCGTAAAACAAGTCGTAAACCGAACGAACGAATCAAACGCGACGAAATTAATTTTATAGTCCCCGTTGCCGACGGAATGGCGACAATCAAGTTTTTGTTTTGTACCATTTGTGTTTTGACGCGCATAAGATGTGGGTCATCTATGCAAAATCCTTACTGTTTCGTAAGAAATGTCGCGGTTTCACAGCTTACCCACGGCATAAAATAATTTCAACTCAAGTTTATGACTTTGTGCAGATATTCATGACTCCCGCATCAATTTGAATGTTTTGCAGCGTGTCGAGGTGACGCCTTTCGCTTACCTGAAACAAACAGAAAATGAAATTCAAAAATTGCTTCATGAATGTATGCTTTTTTCTGTCTTAAACTATAGAAATACGAATTTAATAAACGTTACTCATTTCGTTGATCCTATACGTTAGCAACATTTCGACAACATTTGGTTGTCGTGAAATGTTTGCAATTCGCATAAAATAATAAATAATCAAAATTCCGAAGCAATTATTTCGTCGCAGAAAATGCGGGGCATTCGCTTAATTAATCTGCCACGTGTGTTTTAGGAATCATAGTTAATTAGTGGAGCTTATCAAAAAGGAATGATAACAAATAATCGCGGGACTTCTGACAATTCAAATATTGTAATTCGTCGATCGGAGATAACGTCGTCTGCATTCTTTGATGAGATTTAATGCAGAAATAGTGCGCGATTCGGAGGAAAGAAATTACGGAACGTGATAAAGATGCCTACAAAGCGAGCGTAATACAAAGGGGACGCTGAAGATGCGTAAATAGCGCTCAGCCGAGAGACGCCCGAGAGGGGCCACAGGAACAGGCGGACGCGGAGGGGGTTTGAGTTAGAAGCGCCAGGAGCAGACGGAACGAGGAAATAAGAGGTGGAAGCGTTGTTCGTTACCCTCGGGAAAACAAAGTAGATTTTGCGAATAGGAACGTCCGCGTTTGCTTTGGCGAATTATCCTGTGGTTTTTCGTTTTGCGGTGACGTTTGCGACTGCGCTCGGGTTGAAGTGGACGAACGCGATTGCAAAAGCAGCGGCAGCCCTCGCTCCGTACACGCAAAATAATAAATTCCTCGTGTCCCTCTTGCCGTAACGAAACTTGGAGCGATCGTTTGTTTCTCGGTTGCGCTCGTCTTTTGCGAGTCGAGGGCGAATTGAGCGCGACGCCGAGTAAAAGAAATCCAGCAAAATGGAAAAACAGCATTTCCCAATTTCGTCCAATTAAATCAAAGCGCATTCGTATACACGATAATTTAAATACATTTCTTGTCCAGTAATGTACTATTAAATGTAGTACGATAATGAGTAACTCAATTAATATGCGTTTGTTAAATAAATATTGAACATTGTGTTATTATTATTATTGATATTATAATTGTATAAAATTAATTCGTTTATTCGCGCGATGGCTTTATACTGAAATGTTCTATTCTTCTCTTTTTGTGAACGTATAAATTTATTTATTACGGAATTCAAGTTATTTGTAATAGATATATAATTGAGCAAAGTGATATATTTAACAGACCTTTATAATATAGGTATAACCAATCAGTGGAAAAACTTAGCTCGACCGCGCATGGTAGACTGTGTGTCCAAAAACGTGACAGTTAAGCGAACATCGTTTCGTTACGTCAATTACTTTATCTCATAAGTAGTTAACATCTAGAACGTCGGGTTACGAGTATTTGGGGGATTACACGATTAGAGAAACACTGGTGCCGGTTGCCATAAAGCTGCGTACTCCGCAGGCGTGCACCATGCAAACGGCAGGATGCCGAATTCAGCGGAAACTTAGTTGAATATTGTTTTGTTGCAGGATTCGTGCTTCGGTGAGCGCGGTCAGCGCGCTAGTGCTCGTGCAGCATGTTCGTTTTCGAACACAATACCGCTGAAATTCGCAGCCGCTTCAAGCTGTGAGCTTTGCTTCTCCTTTTCGTATACTCTCGGCGCGGCTATGTCTCGCTTTGCGAAAAACATTTTACACCGTATTATTATTATTATTCGTTTTACCCTTCAATTTGCAACGCAACAAGTTACGCGGCGCGATCGCGACATTTAATTAGCGTCGGAAAAACTAATCCCGCGCTCACTATTTTGCCAAAGAATCCGGCTGCAATCAAAATTGACTGAGTAAAGCACGGGCACGTTCGCAAAAGTAAACACACGCTTGAATGCAAATTTTTACTTATTACGCGACTGAGTAACGACGTTTGATCCATGACAAACATTTGATTGGCTCGCGCAACTTCAAAGTAAGACATTTTTGTTGACGAAATGAACTGAAATGTGTAGATTAAATAACGGTTGCGAAAAGTCTAATCATCAGTTTAGAGTTACAATCGACGGGCGAGATTTCGTTGAATGCTACCGGCGTAATAGATAAGATAGCGTAATAGTTAGATAGCGCTAAACGTTTTTTTTGTTTAAACGCGCGGGCCGAAATTGAGAAGAGCAAGACCGTAATTTATGATGCTTTAGAGTATCAAATAAATCTGATTAGGGGAAGAATTTTCGCGTTCATTCGAAACGCAAGCATTGCTGAGTTGGAGCGAGTATAAATCGTTTGTTTACGACCTCCAAGACTGGCATTTTAAGAGCCCTCCACATTAAAACAAGGACGAGCAAACCGAAAGACTTTAAGCCAAAGAAATTTGCGCATGGCAAATTATGTGCGCGGAAAATAGCGGCCAAGTAGTTGAAATGTCGAGAAATTATAGTTAGAAAATGAATGTTTAATTAACTGCTTTCTAAAGTCTGGAAACAAGTACATTGAAGGTTGCAAACGTGTTCATTATGTTCCTTCCGAGGTAAGGTTAAATGCATTGAAAGCACAACCAATGAGGGAGAATATTAATGATTTAACGAGCTGCTTTGCACAAATTTCCGCGTGTATCAGCTACTCGGAGAAAAATTTTGTAACGTTTTCTTCGACGTGGCTGTACCTCTTTTCTAGTTATCGACTTTAATACCGAGATAATGTGTTCTTGGTCTTTACATACATAATCAGATCACTCCAACGGCAAACTTTAGATGACACGGTATAATATAACATCGACCAAACATCATATCTATACAACGGATCTACAATTATTGACTTATTTTAATACGAATTTGGATGCCTAATTATTGACGAACTTGCAAAGTTACCGAACCCGTGGCCAGATAAGCGCGTCTCATTATGTAAAACGATTTTTTCCTTTCAAAGTATCTTAAGAATTACTTTTATCTGCAAATCTTTGCGACACAAAAATGAAGAACGGAATCCTAATTGGTTTCTTGCGATAAAAAAAATGCGGTCCGAAATCTCGTTCTCAACTGACACAGTGTAAACTGGAACAAGAAACGGAGCATTAAGCGAATGCTCGGTGGGGATTCGCGAAGCGAGTACAGTTATTATATACGCGTGCATAAAATATGAATTTCAAGCACGATTGACGTTGAATGAAAGTGGCAGCGCGCTCGCGCGTACGCGAAGGGTGGGAGGACAGTGCACAGATTATGCGGGACAGATGACTCACGGCGAACGGGGAAACAAAAAGAGCGAGGAACAATACGGAAAATGTATTTCGTGAAAGACGGAATCCCGGCACGGCGCATCGTAATACGGGTGCTCGTTTCCCGCTACGTTTGCCATTTTATTTCACTCGAAAAGACGTATGATTTTAGATTTTACGGCACCCCGAGGCTACGCCGTTGCCGCGCCCCATACTTAAAAACACGTGCGTAGATGCTTAAGAGAAAAGGAAGCTGGCCAACGTCAAAAAGAAGAAAGCGAGGGAATAGGGCAAGAATAAAAAATAGAACAAGAATGGAAGTTGCACATAGAACCGCGCGCGTCCCCGAGAGGAATCTCGGGGAGATTTGAGTCGTTCGTTTTATATCGAGTGGGTGCACAAAAAACGAACCGTTTCGTAAAGCAAAACGGATATACGCTTCGAAACAGACCGTGCCTTTTCTGCGATTCGACTCACGAATAGGGATGTGCAATGGTTTAATGCTATCAGTGGCGCTCGTCCAATACCCGGAAGAAGCTCGTTGCTTTGCCCTACGAGCCCTTAATATATAGAGTTCGACGTGTTTGGATTTGGAAATTCGAAAATGAGAGTCCACGACGCATCCCACCTTCTTTAACCTCCACAAAAGATTAAATTGATGTTTTGCGCAACTTTGTTGATCAGATTAGAAGCATTATGCTGCGACTCGATGAATTTATTATTGTCTAATTGTGCAACGGGTATCAAATTCGAGTGTCTTGTATTATTTAAAAACACATCAGTTAATGTCACGTCTGCTTATGGTGAAAGGTCGTGATGGTACAAACAAATTCTGCTTTCCACACAATATAATGTATCCCATTAACGTTTAATAATAACACTTCCATACGCCTACGATATTACAATTTAGACGGTGAACATCGGTGCACATCTACGATTAAATTGCGCAAGCCCGCGATGCGGCTGAAATTGAAATTGCACTCATGTTGGGGCTAATGAAAGAATAATTGTAATAAAAAATATAAGAAGCGGCAGAAGAAAAAGAAGGAGCTTAAAACAAGTTAGGTATTATATGGAGCTAGCTGTCGTGGAAACTCGCAAACTTTATGAAAGCTAGATCGGGCCCAGCTATAAGGTCGTCTCCTGGTTCCGTGTGGACGAGAAAAAGTAGGAGGAAAAAATGGCTAAGTCAACGAAATCGCAGAGATATACGAAACGTATTAGGCTCTAACGGCACGTCCGCGAATCGCTCTAAAGTTTCCTTTCTGCTTGCGCACATTAACCCAAACTCCGGCTTTCACCGAGACTTGCACGGGACAAGTGCCACCAGTAAAATTGAACTATCAGAAGTTCTGGAGCCGTGAGAAGAATCTCGTGAGACACTTGTGCAAGGAAATTGATTGGCCGAGATATTACGACCGCTCGGCGCAAATCATTCACGAGATGCGCGCAATTTGCCAACAATTTTGCTTGGCGCAATTATGACTCGTGTTAAAAATACGACTGGCGCATGCAAATGAAAATATCATGTCGCATCGGGGCAGCTTGTACAGATATCAAATACATAAGAGCTATTTGCTAGTTTAAAATTTCGTTCGCTGAGAGCGCACGATTCAGTGGAGAGGAGAATTAATATACAGAAGGGAGGGAAGAATTTATTTACGCAAAACGATATGTATACATATTTGTATATAAACCTATTCATAACTAATGTAGAGCACGCATTGCGGATAAATCCGGCGGAGTAGAAGAACGCGAGGTGATAAAAGCGGGGCGTAGCATGTGACATTAACGATTCAACCGCTAGTCATCTTATTGAAAGGGATTTGGGTGGTTGCTGACTCTCCTTACAGTCAAGCAAAAAATTGAATAACCAATAATAGCTTCCTCGACAGGAATATTGGCAACGACCGGCAATGGGTCCAGTTTGTTTGATTCCAAACAGCCAACACAGTCACTGACGTCATTCCGGGATTTTGTAAGACACTGATTGACGAAAAATGAAATTTATATGTTTAATAACGTTGCTTCGGATGTCAGAGATAAGTCTTTAATGAAAACGAATAGTTGTCTAGACAGGCTGGCACTGCTCGCACGATCTTAGATATTGTTCCGAAGAAAAGAATAAATATATAGAAAAAGAAGAATCGCAGCGGCATCAACAACAATTAGTGCTATTTTCGAACTATAAAGGCGTTTTATTACGGAAATGGACAGTGGTTGCACGGACCCAGCCACATATCGTCACGAATCGCGCACAGTTCATCATTCGGTTGTCAGGCGCTCTATCGTTTTCTCTTTTTTCTTTCTTTTTTTTTTTCGTTCTTGTCATTTCCAAATTGCGTCACTATCGCGGATAGAATCCGTGGCAAAATTTTACCCATTTTCACACCCGCCAGAGCTTAAGTGGGGTCGATCGATTGAACAAATTAAGCGGTTAAGCGGAACAAATATCGTTCGCGTCTACGTCCGCGCGCCGTACGTTACGGCAATTTGGGAGCACAATTACGTGCACACTAAGTCCGCATGCACGATCGATTGTGCACGGACGAACCCCAAGCGAACTGCATGAGAACCGATAATGAAAAAGGAGCGAAAAAGAAGCGAAAAAGCGGCGCAAAAAGTGGCAGAAAAAACGGCTACGACCAACGGGGACTGGAAGAAATAAATGAGTGAAAAAAATGCGGGAGCATCACGCGTGAAAAATGCCATTCTCGCGCTGTAAATGGCAAACAATCACACACACAGCAGCCGATAAAAAAACGAGAGCCGCCGCGAAACATGAAAAAGCGCTCCGAAGGTGTTCAAAAGAAGAAACGAAACATTGCACAAAAATGCAAGAGGGAGAACAAAGGGGTATTTCGGCGCGAGCGAAGGGAATTGATTTATCGCGCAAGGCTGATTAATTAGAATGACATAATCGATGAGATTATATGAAATCGCGTCGGATCTAAGACGACCTGGGCTACTGCAGAATCCGGTTCGATTTGTATTATAAATGGTTTTGATTGAGCATACTCGTGAAATGGAATAAGTTTAATTAATTTGGACGATAAATCGCAGGAATGCGACGTGCTTTTTTCATTGCTGATGAAAGGTACAATCCTCGCAATCCCGCGTACAGTTATATAGATAAATTGCTGAAAAGTCGGGGGAGAATTAACTGGATGGCGAGAAAACTGCGCCGGTCGACGCAAGTGATGCCCTGTTATGTCAGTCAATTAATTATAATTCAAGATGCATTCTCGTGTTGCTATCGAGGGGAAAGTGGACAAAGAGCTCGCTTTCCTGCTAGTTCCAGCGTCCCAAGGGAAGGTCGCGGAGGCAAAGGATTTTGCGTTTATTTTGAACCTTTATTCTCCGTTATATAACACGACGAAATTTTAATCCAATCCAGGTCTCTTGTGCCAAAATTAATTACCACAAAAATGGAACGAAATTAGGAAAAAATGATTGCGCAACGAGCCAATATTTGAATCAATACCAGTCAATCAGGTTTATGCTACCAAGTTGAAATTATCTTTAATGAAAGCATATGTTCGAATGATAATGCTCGTGATAAATGTGACGATAAAAACATTGGATTTTATTTGGAAATAAAAAGATCAAAAGTCTGACGAAGGAGAAAACACGGGAACAAGAATAAAGGCCAATTAAAAGCTCTATCAAATCAAAGACCAATCGAGGTTTTCTACGGTGATGGGATTATTATGAAATTATTATGCGATTGATAAAATTCACAGCGCGATGTTTTTTAATCATATCATTGAAAATGCTTTGCTGCAAATAATGCGTGTTCGCGTTCAAATCATTTCAACGAATTAATAATAACATTGAAACCTAATACAGCATTGTTTTATTTAATGAAATTTAAACTGCATGTAATTCATTTGTTAAGGATGTTTAAAAATTGTAATGATTACGTAAAGGCAATTTGTTACAAATAATATTTATTCTACTATATTTGTTATTTTACAACATTTCTGTTATTTACTATTTTATTGACTATGAATTAAATAGCATACTAATGAATAAAATCATGTTAACGATTACGTATAATTTTAACATTTTGAAATGTTGATAATATTTTAAATACAGCATCATAGAATATGTAATTTCGCAAATGCCGAACTGGCACGAAAATAAGTCACGTTTATTGGTGCGACTCTGAATTGTCGTTAATATCCTATATTACTATTGGTTTTGTTGATACTGTTTGGTGCACAGACGGCATTACTGGTACAGTCGAATAATCGTTACCCTTCCGAATACACTCGCTCGGGTCGCAAATCCTCAAGATTTATTTCAAGATCGATTATGTGGACGGAAGAAAACACCTCGTCCTGCGTTGGCGAATTTTCTTACTCTTTTTCTTTATCTTTCTCTCCTCTGGGTCTCACTTTACTTGGAAGTGTATCAGTTCTAAAGCAAGCGATAGCTTCACACAATATTGATTCAATAACGGCCGGAGATTCTTTGCCATTTCGTGGCTGTAAGATACGCGAAGGCGGTCACAACTGAGATGGATAAATGAACTGAAAGAAGATAGACAACAAAGAACAAATAATCGGAATCTTTATTAGGTTCAGTGCAAATGCAATAAGAAACGCGACAAATTGCACGACTTAACTGCACGGATTTCAAGTTCATAACGTCAAGTGAGTTTAGTCAGCGTTTAAACGAAAATATACAAATTGTTTACAATAAGCGAGTAGTTAGTCAACAGCAAAATAATCGAGGAAGTTCAAACATCTTATTTAACAATTAAAACGAGATCGGAATCGTAGCACAGCAGAGTAATGGCTTTGCGAATGACGTAGAAAACAGCTTATAAATAACTGCAGTATAATTTGTTGTTGTTGCAATTGATATGAAATTTAAATTAGTCGTTACGCGGGGACATTTGTTTTAATAATCGAAGAAACAACATTTATCTATCGTGTTCTATTGCAGAAGTTAAACGATGTCTACACGATGATCGAACATTTCATTGGCGTAAAAAAGTTGGTCTGGAACTCCGAACTGGTTGTAAGTAAAAAAAAAAGTCTTTAATATGATAAACCATACATCAAGTTGAATAATAATGTGATAAAAATTGCATGCTCGAGTGACCAGGAAGGAAGATAGGGAAGTAGCTGAAACGTCTTCGAACGAAGAGAAGCGTTGGCAAATGCGATACGGTAGTCAGGGCGTGGTATTCCGGCTTCATTTCATCCTTTATGCTCCCAAAGAAGTGGGTTGAGTAGTTCTAGGAAAGACGAACGCAAAGGAGGCGAGAGCGACTGCGAGCGAGCACGAGCGGGATGGAGAGCCAGCGAGAAAGACGGAGCGCGAAGACGGGAGGGAGCGAGCGAGGATCACAGGGTGAGTCGGAGTCGCGGTAGGACGCTGGGTCAGGATGGAGGGTCGGTTGCGAGGACGAGGCAAGCTCTGAATTACAGCCCCTCGTGAGATACCACAGAATGTGCCCTCGAAATTAGATGGGCGTAAGTCGTTCTTGCCCGCCTCCACGCACGCCGAGTTATCGTGCTCTGCAGTTTGCGACATTAATAATTGAACATTCGCACCAATTGTTACTCTGAATTCTGCAATTTTCATACCTACGCGCCGCAGTTACGTCCCGGAAAATAACAAACAGTATATTTAACTTGACTCTTTTTTACTTTTATGTTTGCCAGCCGTACATTGTGGCGCAAATTATGCCGCTAATACAGTTATGATGTCATACACTAGACCCAATATATTATCTTTGCCGAGAAAACTAATTATGAAGTTACATCGACGTGGTATTATGTGGCCACGTGAGTCCACATGGGACCACATGAAGCAGTTCTATTAGAACCTTGGTGGCACAATCAAATGAGTATTAAACTTTAATCATCAATTGGGCTTTTTTTAGCTCTCTTTTTTTTCTTTTCCTTTTTGTTTTTCAAATATCCAGCTGATCGCTTCAAACACCATTTTGTATCAGCACATAGTTTTTGGACTCAGTCGAGGGGAATAATAATAATATTTCTCCAGTGAAGCGACTAGTGCGCGGACTTTTAATAAGATTGCAAAGGGTAAATGGCATAAAACAAAGTTAATTAATTACCGAATCTATTAATACTATGTGCTTATACACTTTTAGTGCTAATAATGTTATAAACTCGTTACAAAGTACGTACAGTGCAGTATAACGCGTGTATATTGTCGCATACTTATTTATACGCGCTAAATCTATATAGCGTTGAATACGTGATTATGTAAGCGATATCATTAAGATACCGGTTATTAAAATGAAATTCTTTTAGAAAGTCGAAATTACTTCAACGCTTTAGTGTTTGAACGACTTTATTCCCAATTTTATCTTCTATCACGTCGATTAAATTTAATTGTCACTAATTGAGACAATTGAGCATTTAACATATCTTGATTTACTGTGGATCAAAAGTTATTGGGGAGCCTGATTCAATTATTACGGTTACTATAATTATACGGGTCAATTCTCGGAGCCTTGCGATATCTTAAAAATAATTGAACAAAATTGCTCGCTGTAATGGCGCGATATCACAGGAATGAACGACGCTCATTTATTTAAACAATGTATTTTTCAATTGTCACGGGAGATAAATGAAAGCTCAATAACATTAACAACTCGAAACGAAAATAAAAGATGCATCTTATTATAGGATCGTATTTTCGAAATGACTGCATAACGTTCAAATATTAAATGGCACGGATATTCCGATTGCAATCAAACGCGCGTATTCTGAGCACGTACGTGCATTGAATAAAGCATGCCTCCATACCTCCCGCTTTCTGTTTCCCTGCATTTTATGCGTTTCCTATCTCCTTTGCTCGTTCTCTTAATACAAGCTGCGACAAAAGATTGTAGCAAGCTTTCAATTTTCCATTGCCCTTTATCAAGGGTCAGTGAATGTAACGATATCGCTACTTTATACCGTATTAAAGTTCCAATTAAGGTACCTTTGGAGGTGTGCTCTCGTTAACTGTAAACGACCGGACTTACTGGTACTCGCGCGCATACCAGAATCCTGTGCTAATGCTCACGGTGAGAACAGAATCTTGGACAAAAACACCATCGAATTTATGTCGGCCCGTACGCGATATAGTTCACCGATATGATGCTCCGTTTGGCCTAATTCGCGAATCGCCCGAAGACGGTTTTGGTGTTCCAAAAGTTATAACCGATGATTGGATTTAAAAGAGCTTTGCGTATCGGTTACAATTGAGAATTAAAGTGCTTTGTGGAATTAGAAGAATGTAGTTGAGCTTAGAAAGAAAGGATTTCCTCTCGTACTTTAGTGGTATTTCGCGTGGCAAGCTCAATGAGATGGAGAGGGGGAAAGGGAAGGTTCTCTGTGATAAGATAGCCGCGGATGAGAACAGACCGAGAGAGACGATCGGTTAATCTTCTCGCTAAACTAGCCAATGGAAAATCCACCAATTAGCTCATATCCCCTGCATTGTCTTTGTAGCTCCCTGCGATCCTCTCTTTTTATTTCTGCCTCTCTGTCCCTTTTTTTCTGTAAGTCGCCCGTCCATCTGCAATTTTCTCTTATCGGCAAATTTAGTATTCAAAAAACTGCTCGTAATGTTCATTTAAAATCCGTATATCAAATATAATTATATGAGTAAACGCTAGGCGTTAACTCGTTTCACTGAAAACCATTTTGTAACATTGCAAATTTGATTGTCATATGTGAAATCCTATAATACAGAATTTTATTTGCTTCATTTCAGCATACAATAATATATATACATTATAAAATATATATATATAAAGTAATATATTTTTTTTTTGTAGATTTTGCATCCAAATTTTATGTTTAAGGTAAGATGATTAAAAGCAGCACCAAGTACGCTTTTAAATTGAATAATTTTCATTTCATGAATAATTAAATCAACATTTGAAGCATTGAATATATTACTTTTCAGTCAAATAAAAAGCAAAGAAATCACTTGACGAGTGTCATTATATTTTCCGCTCATTTACAAGAACGCATTCGATGCGACTTCGAAAAAGGATAGCGTTTGTTATCTTCGTCAAGGATGTTTTCGGAAGTCACGTGACCTCGAAGATGACATTACAGAAAACTACATTGCTTTAGGCGAAACCGCCTACAGAATTATTCATTATAATCCAACACCGTGACTCTACTCGATTCCTCCTCTGTTTCCTCCCACGTTGTCTCGTTTTTCAATGTCACGAAAGCTCTTGACGCCACTCACTTTCCTCGTGCTTACCGCGGCGCATATTTTCGCATACTCGATGAAAGCAAGTTATTATTATTTCATAACTCTTTATTACAAAATTGCTAACTGACTTTACCAAAATTAAAAACTAATTTTATAATTTGTAGGTGCATTAACATTAAAGAATAATTTGTAATTATCGTTGTAATAAATTTATGTTTATAACTTGATAGCACTTAATGTGTTATTAAAATTAATTAGGATGATAATTTTGCTTTAATTTTAACTTAACAACTATAGTTAAAAGATCATTTTGAGTTCTGGTTTACGACTATAAGAAATGATAATACATTGAATTAAATAATCGTAATAATCAACAAAGCTTATTTGACATTTTTAAATTCAACTTGTGGATCAAAGATAAATAAATAATTACAATTTAAATTTGTTAATTAAAGTTTTTATTTATATATACAAATTATATTTTCCCAATGATTTTTAATAAAAAAAATAAATATATAGCAATATAAAACGAAGAGAAATATATTTATATTGTCAGTACTTTCAGTGAATTTCCAAACATAACCAATAAAACTTAAAAACAAAAGAAAGTCAATATTCGCATATTCTGCAGCAGTTGATTAATTATAAATAGCTTGATAAATTGTGTAATTGATGCGCGTCATAAAAAACTTTAGACTACATAACATATTTCTATTAATAGATGTGGAACTATTGTTTGTTTACTCCTTATTTTTATTTCCTATTCTTAACCCTCATGAAAATCTTCATACATGTGTGTACGATTTTAACATCGCAACGAAATTAGTTCACTACGATAGCTGAAAAAAATGTATGAAAATACTCTCAGTAATTTAGTTTGAGTTGAAAATATATATGTAGGTCCAGTACGAATGAAAATAACAATTTATATAAAGTTTTTAATTACTCGATCCAGCGGATTTGCAACTCACGATTAACAATCCAATTCTATCTAGAATATTTTGTGTGAATCTTTGGAATATAAATTTTACTCGGCTAAATTTTTCATACGTATGGAGTCATTATTTAACAAACAAATACTCGACAAGAATTTTGCGCTAAATTGCATTTTGTTATAATTCTACAAAAATTGTACAAGCAGCGTTAATGTCGGACCATTATGTATTATCCAAACAATGTAAATACGTCGCGCCAATTACGTCCGATATTCTCAATGTCAAATTTTATCCTCCCGCAGTAGAATAAACTAAAAATCATCCCCGATTACAAAAACAGTCCCCGAGGGACTATTCGCCCTCGGATTCATCAAACTTGCCGCTTCAACCATAACACGCGGCAAATTCGCAAATCTAGCTGGACCGTCCGATATAAATGTCAAAGGATAGTCGTATCACCAATTATCCCCAGAGAATGCCATTGTTTCTCATCGATCGTCACATTTCACGTTCAAATCTTTTGTATAAAACATGGAAATAGAAGAAAAAAAATTCCATACGATGCAAAAACTGTGGTTTTCTCTAGAACTTGTCGCTATCAGGTTTTTTTTTTATTATTTTTTTTTTTTTATTAGGAAAGCGAAAAATTGAGTGAAAGCCGATGCGACGGATGGTTGATGTGGTTTTTAAAATAGAGAAGAGAAAGCCGAAACGGGCAAAGAGAAAAGGCAGTCGGGAAACGACGGCAAACAAGGTATCATAGTGCGACGGGACAAGAGAAAGTCCCGAACCAGGAAAGCTCAGGCGGTCGAGCAAATAACGTCGGCGTACCAGTATTGTTCTCCAAGTAATTGAATTCAGCCTACCCCATCTTATTTTCTACATTGTCTTCCCTCTTACGCGCTAGTAGTCGCGAGCTTAGCTTTACGTCCCGAGCTTTCGTCGATTTCTTCGTTATGACCAGCCATCCGCAAAAGCCACGACCAATGTTGCCAACTTTTGAGTAAATTTTGAAGAAAATTGTTTTACAAGGGATTAAATTTTCAGCGAATCATTTCTGGTTAAGGCTCGACTTTGGAAATTTAATCAGTAGGGAATACAAATGTTTTCTCCTATCTGCAACATGTTAATGAAGTAGGTCGTTTGTGTTTGCATCGAACGAAACGACGAAAAACAAGTTTTAACAAAGAAACGTATTAAGCATTATGAATATTCTTTTGATTGTGCAGTTTCTTTATGCCATTATTTTGGAATTAGCTGTGATCCTTTAGAAATTAGAAATGCACAATAATTCGTAAGTTCAAACTTTTAAAATCCGGAGAAACAACTCCCCGCGGATGGTCGATTCGCAAGTGGAAATGTTTCGGTTCCGCAATAATGTCTTAAGCAACGGCGTCAAATTCCCAGCGCCGTCTAATAATTTTCGTGTCACAATTTCCATTCCCCCCCAATGCAATCTTCAAAAGCTACATCAAATTTCCATTTTTCGCGCGGCGACTTTCTGGGACGCACCCTCGGTTGCGTGCCCTCGTCATCAACTTAACGGCTTAAATTGCGCGAAGTTGCGGGAAATCGACTCGATTGACCAATCACGGTATTACGGGCGTACGTGAAAACTGTAACCCCAGACGCATTTATCCCGACGATCTTAGGAGCGTGATTACTCGGAGTGAGTTGATGTGTACGAATAACCTTCGCTTGGCGTCTCCCGACAAGCCAAACTACTCGTTTCGTTGTAAATATTTGAAGGACCGCAATCGCACTAATTCTCACTGCGTCTGCCGCTTTATGGAAGGCATTAGGGATTGCGGGAATCTTTATGGCGAACGAGGAGTGGTGCACGGACGAGAAAAGTACCGCCTTGACGAGAGTTACAGTGGCTTTTGCGGGATTGGGGAATGGGGCTCCTGAGATGGCAGAGTGTAGTGCGATTGAGGCTGCTAAGTGTCCGTGCGTGCTGAAGTACCAGAAACGAAATTGTCGGCGTGAAATTTTCACGACGACTCGGCAAACGGTCACCTCAGCGCGCGACACCTTTTACCGTAATTAACGTCACTTTGTAATTACTGCACTTGAACAATCCCGTGCCCTCAAAAGAAATGATTATTTACGCATACGGTGATTCAGTTGCTGCATTAATCCTTAATTGATTGCGAATATGCTGAAACTGCTCCGAAGTGTGGCTTTATTGCACTGAGACTTGGAAATCTCTTAGATAGAAATAAAGAAAAAAATGTGTATTTAGAAAAAATCTTTTTGGATACAACAATAGAAATACAATACAACTGTGTGCGTCCCGAGACTTCGTTATAAAGGCATCAGGTTAAAAGACGTAATTACTTTAGTGACGGTAAGTAATTAAGTAGCACTTAAAAACAACGCCAGAGTTAATAATGAAATATATGCGCAAATAAAGTTCTTAATATTTTGAGAAAACGTAGTCACGAATAAAGTATTCAGATATAATATTTGCACGTCTACTTAAAGCGTTCAAATAACTCTTAGGCGGGTTTTGTTATCGCTTCAATTTCCGTTAATTAGAATTAAGATAAGTTAATTTGAATCTAAATGATTAAATGCAGGTGTGCAAATTCAAAAATTCCGTGTAAGAATTTAAATAAATTAATCATTTTAGACGAGGAAATACGTAAAGGATTGCTATTCAGAAAGCGACCCTCGCTTCGAAATTGGCATACGGCGGTTTCTCATCTATATCAACATTAGTTGAAATCTATATCGGACGTTCTACCATCTCCCTCTCTCTCTCTTTATTCCTCTTGAATTTAACAAATGGACCGGAATCGTGAAATTTGATAGTCTCAGAAAAGCAATCGTGTTCGCGTTCTTTCCTTCCTCCCGGCGTTCTTTCGTTTGCAATTTTCGTTATCCCCTTTTTTTATCCTTCCACTCATTTTCTCTCCGTCTGTTTGATTATTCCCTTCGTACAAACAAAGGATGTAGCGTGCGCAGTCTGGGTCAGTAGCGGAGAGTAACGATACGGCAATTGTTATTCATGCGAACCGCAACGATTAAAAGCTGAAAATACTGATATATCTGCATCGGCTTAATAAAAAATAGAAGAAAGGAAAGAAGAGCGACGGAAAATAGAGAAACAGGAAGCGTGGATTTATGATCGCATAAAGATAGGATCAGTAGTTTCTTTGTGGATTAATACATTATTTCGTAACCGGGTTCGTGCGCCAATGCGTGTGCGTTATTATTTTTCAAGGGTCTATCGGTCGGCGCATCGCGGGTCGCGTTCCGAAACACTGACCATTGTCAGAAAGAACATCAAACGCCCCCTGGACGGAACGTTGCGTCGGCAACTACTTAACGCACGGATGTATCGGGGTTCTTAATGTCGCGGGCACGATGCGCGCTTGTCTCGATGGCACGTGACGTTTGATGTGCTCCGTCGACCAGCCTCTGTTAATTATGCGAGCACAAGGGTTTGGCCCTTCATGACGTCACTGAGGTCAATGACGGGCGTCACCCAAGATTCTCAATTCCCTGCCTCATGAATATTCCGAGACAAGTTGCAGTTTGTAGCTTTATGAATAATCGCAAGGAATATTATTCTTTTGAAGTGCAGTCGGTGAAAAAATATAGGCGCGCGCGTGCGCGCGTTTATGTGTGTACGTGGGTATGTGAAGACCAGCACCCTCAATTTCATTAAACCAAGGCTACTGTAGAAAACATACGTAAAGGAAAGGCGTACGATATCGAACCGTGAGAATCGAAAGCTGATGAATCGCGATTTATTTAATATTCTTTTGTAGTCGGTTCCGTGGAGTGACAAATACAACAATGCCGTCAAATTACCATACCCCACGAACAATATGCGATGTTGATATTTTTTTCGTTATTTAAATGCAGCTTGACGAAAAAATTATCAAACGGTTTGCTTTCGTATTAAAGGAATTTATGCGAGGCGAGGTCGAACTTGTGCAATTATGGAGTTTAGCCCAGTTCGTCGGAACGGGTTCACCCGCTTACGAGTAACAAATGTAAATAAAATAGCCCGAAAAATTGTACGTCTGGCCTTTTAATATTAGTTGCTGAAACGGCATAGACCGAGCCATTGTCCGTAGCTTATTACGAGCGAAATTCCGCTTTGTTTGCCGGTAGCAAACTTTGATTTGATTTAGATACAAATATATATTCGTCACAAATCAGAGCTTATTGATAAACGTTTATTAGCGCCACCTAGACGTTTTTGTATATCCGTAACTCTGTTTATCAAATGTTGCTAAAGATTGCTTCGGGGTGCATCGCTCAGTTTACCCCGTAATCAGTACGAAAGATATACAGCGCCTAACCCTAATTTCTCAAGTTATGATTTAGAATCCAGAAACTTGCAATGCGGGATCTTAAAGCGTGTCGTTATAACGTACTTTTATGCAACGCAACAAATTTGTTAGAAGCAAAGCGATTCGTTTCATGCTCGGAATTCATTGAGGATGTATCGGCTTCGAAAATACCAAAGCTTCTCGTAATTCATCGATCAATTGGTGGGTTTCGTAGCGATCAAGTTATTAACTTGGAGGATTTTATGTTGTTACATTGTACTAATTAATGTAAGATGCTTAATAATACTAAGCAGATAGAATATTCTAATGTTCATTATTACGTAACTTTGTATATTTAACGAATTAAAGTGGAACGCGTTATTTTGGTTCCCGTTTACGTGTTACAATTTTTTGCAAAGTACGAAAATATAGGTACATAACGGAAACCAAACTAAAACGCTTTAAGTTCGAAGGTAAATGCAACTTCCTAACAAGGCGGTTAGTTGCGGCTTAGTGATGTCATGGTGCAACAAAATATGGCAATACCATTACGTATAAATTCATATAACACTGGAACACCAAACTAGCCATACCTGAGCACGCAATATTTCATCGATAATCAAGAGGGAGTCGTGCCTTCTAAGCGAATTATTATCAATTCATAACGAGGGCTGAGTCGTATCAGTAACCAGCGAGAGCGGATACTATTTCTCAGTCTCCTTTTAGCTCTACGGTATAATTAATTGCTATGGGTTGTTAACAATGATCGAATCTTAATTTTCGGCTGATGAAGAGGTTATAGGAGCTTCGTTTGTGAGATTGGAAATGATATTTTCATTAAGCTCGTGGCGTGCAACAAACAACGCGCGCAAGCGAGACGAAATACACAATGGAAATCTAACGGTGATGTGTCGCATCTTCTGTCAAATTAATAGCACTGTGTTGCCGGTGCTTTGCAATTTGTCGCATCACCCTTCCATTATTCTGCGCGTTGTGCGAATTTTCTGTACGCGCCTTTCATACATTTATTATAATTCAATACGTATAATTCAAATATAATAAGGCATTTATATTTATACCGTATTTCAGAATAATCTAATATTAGCATTGCCAAATTACAAACAAAAATCCAAACACATCCGTGTCCTGTATAATATGACAAGATTAGCATAATTAATTAGTACAATATACGATTTTTTGTTTGACACTGCAATATATTTCTTCCTTGATTGCGCAAATATATGATAAAATATGACAACTTAAAGAGAGTGATACCGCACGATTCTTTTTCTATTAATTGAACTAATTCAAATTCGCTCGATAATGCCCGCGGTAGTCTTTGGTTTTTCTTTAAATTTGGTCTTTTTCTCTAATTCTATCGTTCTCTTTCTTTTTATCATTGTTTCACCTGGACAGGGGGTTTACGTCGAAATACCCCTGCATTAATTATAATCAAAGGCATACAATTTGACAGAATTAAAGTAAACAACGACACTAGCGTAATTACAAAACGAAAATATCGCAAACTAGCCGTCGACGTAATTCTTTAATGGTAGTCCAATGTTCCACGCGAATTCGC
>JABFQC010001249.1:0-20264 GCA_022817085.1 Psilanteris sp. ZL-2020 | reverse complement strand
ATATATACATATATAATTCAATGTTTTATATAAATAAATAAATAAATAAATATTTTTAATAAAGAATAATTTTTTTATAATATATAATTTTAAAAACTATATCATATTAATACTGCCTTAATTTTTGTTTTAAAAGAAATATATAATATTTTACTTTCAAAATATAGCATTTACAAAAAATCCTTCATAGTTAATTTATTTACACTTATACAATATTTTAATGCAAAATTCGAATGTATGCAATTTAAAAAAACATTAAAATAATAATAATTGTATAATCAGTTGACCTATAAAGGTTGATGATCTCAAAGGGAAAGTTAACAAAGCCAGCGAAAAAAGTGAAAAAAAAACCTTGACATCACATCACAACAAAATTTTTTAATCGTCAAATTATTACATCATTAATTTATAAGAAAATACCAAAATGTATTTGTGAAAGATAATCATTTTGAAGCAAAATAAATCTATATCGAAATTAGACGAAATTATATTATAACCTAATATGGGCATAATGCTTATTCTAGATCAATACATAATTAGCTCTATAAATAAATAAAAAGAAAATTATAGATTTAAATCAAAATACTTACATTTTAATGTATGAAAAACTGAAGATCTGTCGTTCGTAAAGCTCGCTCCTAATTTAAGTTCGCGAACTTCAGTACCTAGTCGGAGCCTGTCTATAATATCTGCCATTGTTGAAAGATATTAACGGAAGACACGAGCAGATTTTCCGTGCGTGTTAACGCGTTTCGAAAATCAATTATTCGAAATTTCACGGAGAAAAACGTCACCAGATTGTAACACTGATCCAACACAAATTGTTCCGTGACGGATTGTACGAGTGCATGTACCAAATTGTTCAATTGGTTGTATACTGCTATCCGATGGTAGATCGCCAGCACCATCTATCGGCATTAGCTTGGCGCCCAAAATATTTGATTTCAAAAAGTGAATTAAAATATTAATAGTATTGCAATGCAAATAATATCGCAAATTTATAGATTTTTTATACGAGTCATTTATATTCATTTTGGTATATACATTGCATATAAATTACAATATTATGATATTCAGTAATAAGTAAAATTTTTCGTTTACATTTTTATAATCATAGCAATTTTTAACAGCTTTTATGCTTAATATATAATATTAATGATTATCAGCCTATGTTTTTTTAATAAAATTGAAATCCTTATTATTAATCTTAAAAATATAATTTTCTATGGAGTAACAAAAATAAGATACGATGGAAATAAATATATAGCAAACAAGTTTAGAAAAAAACAAATCATACTATTGTATATAATTTATTTAATATTAAATGAATAAATAAAAGTAAATATGATTATTATAAAATATTAAATTTAAGTGTATTCTTCAAATCTAATGTAACGGAATAGTGTTTGTTATTTTTATATGGTATTAGTACTTATAAATGATTCAGGCCATTCTACATATATGGGAAAATTTTATTAATTAATTAAAAATCAATTATGTAACGCGTTGTTGATGCAGTTAACAGAGTACTATTTTTATCACCTCGAAATTGAGCCAGCTAACTATTTCATTTAATAGAATATTAAACTGATTTATTTTTAATTGAATAAATTCTACCAAAATGCGAAAATTTCCTGAATCAATAGAAAAATATATATTAAATTAAGTAACAAAAATATATCAAAATCTGTAATATATGTTAAAATCGCTTAAAGGACTACTTTAATAAAAAATTGTTATAATTTTGTTAATAAACGATAAACAATTATATTATATATAAAATTAAATTTTATTTATTTTAAACAATAACTTATATTTTGCCTTAGTACAAGGCGGATTTGATATATTACAATGAGGTTTCAAAAATAATTAACTAATCGAAAGTTAAAAATTATAATAGGAACTAGATAATCGAAGAGATTACTAAAACATTCAAATTCGTTTTACAAATACATCACAGAAAAACATACTCCATTAAATATTCTACGAGGTTACACAACTAATTTTATAAAAATTTAAATTAATCTGTAAAGTATGTCGATTGAAATTGTGATTATTAAAAGGCAGCCCAATCATCACAAATATAACTATCAAATTAATTGCTTAATTTGAAAGGTTCTTGTAAAAAAATTTGTATCAATTTTATATGGTCAACATATTTTAATAATCATCATCACATAGACTTTATAAAGATTTCAAATTTGATTTATAATCAAACTAAACTCGACGCACATTAGCAAGTATTCTAAATTTATATTAATTAATATCAAAAGTATTATTGAAAATAGAGGAGACAGTATAATTGATATTAATATATTTTAGGTGAACTGGTCTTCTTTTAAAATTGATCATTGTGGTAATGTTTAGAACAATAATTGTATCCTTTAATGGAATTTGATTTGCACAATTTGCCACTTTTGGTGCGTGCATTACACATGTTACTAAATTTCTTGTCAGACGGGGAAGAACTAATAAAAGTATAAAATAGTATTTTATTATTAAATAAATTAATTAAAAGTAACTTAGTTATTTAAATTAAATAAATTTTCGTTTCGTGTAAGATTTTATGAATTTGATATTTTTATAAAAATCACAAAGAAATGATTGAAACACTTAATATAATACATATAATAGACAAAGTACAGCATACAAAATATTTATTTTACATAAAATAAACAGAAACAATCAGAAATAAAATTATATAGATTCATATAAATTAATTTGATAATATTTATTTGTATTATGAACGTAATAATTACCTTCTTGTATGTGCACATTCTAAATAATCATACGTAAAATGTTTATGTTGTTGCCGTCGTCTAATTTCGTTGTACTCACTCACCAAACTATCCTCTAATGTATTATTCATATTAATGTCCGAGATATTAAGATCAGGATCTATTTCATCTCGGTTAATAATATTTTCTCGGGGTTTCCGAAAAGGTATATATGAACATGATCGAGTCAGCATTTCACGAGGTGTTGCACTCCTAATTGTATAAATGGATGATCGAAAAAACATCTTTAATTTATCTAAAACATATTTAAAATAAAACTTATACTTAATTTATAATGCACATAGTTAGTTTCATTGAGTTTATCAAAACTGAAATAATAAGAATGCAACAAAGTAAAGCTTAGTAGAAATTATGTAAATTGCACTAATATGATTTTCAAAAAATACAAATAGCATACCTTTAATATAACGGAAAAAGTTACATATAGCATGGTAGTCACAATAAAGCTCATTGTAAATTCTTCTTAATATTGTAACTTTTTTAACGGGTGGTAATTTTTCACTTGCATATATATTTTCTGATTGTTCTATGGTAGATGTTTTCATATACAAAAATAAGAAACTTAATATTTCTAATAAATAATGCACTAAAAAATTATAAAATCAGCATATTATTTATAGTTATAAAGAAAAATATACATATTTTATATAAATGCATATAAAGTTGTATATATTCTCTCTATTCAAGTAAATCGTTAATTAATGTTCACTGAATGATTTAAATAAATTATATTATAATTAAAACTATATTATAAGAATTCTAACACGAGATAGATAGCTGTAAGAAAAAGCTATGTATTGATAAGAACTTCAAGATAAATTGGAATAGCATTCATTCATTGACAAAACACTTACAAGCTGTAATTAACGATATCAGCATAGTTATTGAAATGAAATCCAAACATGCTTGAGAGCCATACTTCCAGTAAGATATAAGATTTAAAGGAGTTATGCTGATTATAGCAACTCTCGTTAATAATGGCGCTTGTAAAAAAGCAGCAAGAATCACGCTCATTATCAAATAAGCAACATGAGTAGATATTTGGTAGATTTTGTGTCTTTGTTCTTCTGAAAATATTATTCCTAATTATAATTGCAGTTTATATATATATATATACAAATTATAGATATTAATTAAATATTAAAATATTCAGAAATTTATTAATAAATTATTAAGTGTAAATTTATTATCCAAAACACCATAAATTACCAGAGTCTCCTAAAAAACTATTCATCCATCCTAATGTGTTGTCCACTTCACGTTTCATTTTATTAGTCAAATCCCACATAAAATTGATAGACTCATTTATCTCCTGTAGTTTTTTTAATGTTTTTTCATATTGATTAGCACTTGTCTCTATTTTATTCAACAATTTATTTGCCTGATTTTGAATAGTTGTTAAATTTCGAATAACGTCTTCATATCGTTGGTCATGGATTTCAAATTGACCTTGAAATTTCTCATTAATTTTATCTGCAAAGTAAAAAGGCAATTGCAACCAAATTTTAATATTTTAATTTAAAAATTCCATTTAATACTTAATGTAACAATATTATAGTGAACTTTACCTATTTGATTTTGAATATCTTCTGTCATAGTAACTAGCTTAACGTGGCCAGCACGAATAATAGCTTTCTCTTTATTCAATTCATACATATTTGTCAAAATCAATTTTTTCGCTACTATTTGAGCATTTTCTAACTGCTTTTGATCCTCCAACAATTCATTATTACCTTTGTGTAATGAACTTATAACTTCAGATGATTTTTCTTTAATTTTATCTTGATTTTCCTAAAGAAAAGAAATGTAGCTATTATAATTAAATAATTAAAATTATTACTTAATAATTAAATTCAGTAAAAAGAAGATAATACAGTTTAAACAAATAACTATTTTTCACTGGGCCCTACATGCAGGCTTTAAATTGAGAATACTTCACTTAATATGGAATCATGTAATTTACCTTTAATGACTCAAGAGCATGAATTTGAGTATGAGTGCTTTGCATCAGTTTATTTACAGTCAATTCTGTAAGTGTACGAAACTGCAATTGGCGAGCAACAAAGCAAACCGCCCGTGCTCTGTTGCTCATTAAATGATATGTATTCCACATATCTGCATCCATATTTTCTGTACATTCTTTAATGCTCTACAAAAAATAGAAGTTCAATTAAAATTAAGTAAAATATTTAGAATTGAAAATGATTATAATTAAATAATAACAGTATTAAATATAAATAAGTAAATTAAACAAAATAAAATTAAAAATTCTGTAATAAGAATAATAATAATTTGCACCATTTCATCAGTACAGGGGAATATTTTTCTACCCTCAGTTATGGATTGGCAGTTCAACAAATTTACACTCATTTTGGCAAGCTCCTCCTCAGATATTGCGTGGCAAGAGGTCTTGATTTTCATGATGATTTTATGTTGGCAAATCTCCAGAGGTGATGTTGCCTGAGTTTCTGTGAACTTAGCAGCTTGTTGAAGAAATTTTTCATCATCCATCGAGGAGTCAAAGGGAATTGAAAATAATGGCACTCCATTCCCATCTAATACTGTGGAATCATCAGACTTCTTCCAGAACCAATTTAATATTGACTCAGAATTCGTTATGCCAGCTGTTGATATTATAATTGTCAAAATTGCAATAACAGCCCGTCCCATTTTTCCAATATGACTATCTGAAATAAATATATAGTAATATATATATTAATAAACATTTTTTTATTATTATTATTTTTATTATTATTTATTATTTTTTTAATTCAGTTTTACTAAAAAAGAAAGAATATTAAATACAATATTTATTTGTAATAAGATAGTTAATTATGGCAGAGAAATTATAATAAATTTACATAAATGATTAAAAAATGATATATTGCATTGTATTCTTATACTTTATACTTTATTTATTGTATAAATATTAATTACAATTAAAGAAAAAAATTATTCTGAAGAATGCATATGCAATATTCTATATAATTATATACTTATTATATTAATATATAAATATTTTTTGAATATAATTCAAAAAATGTATTAAAATGTATTTTAAATTATAATAAATATAATTTGAAAGATGACTGTAAAATATTTTTAAAAAATTTTTAAAACTTAAAGAAATCTTTCCAGGGTTTTTATTTATTTGATTTTAAAATATTTCATTAAAACTAATAATATATTAATAAGAATAAAATGTTTTATATTTTTTGTTTTGTTTACAAAAGTAACAAAATAAACAAATAACAGTACAAAAATAAATCAATTTACTTTTTACATAACTTAACAATACACATTGAATAATCAATGTTATATTAAATTTGGAAAAAATATTTTTTAATTAGTTTTATGCAAAACCAAGCAAAATTAGTTATTGCAATTTCAATACTCAACTGAAAAAAACTTCACAATCACAAAATTGGACCTGAATATTTTTCAAAAACTACGATTCTTGATTTCAAATATTTTTGTGTATTAATAAATCATGTGGAAGACATCTAATTACGAAGCTTCGTTATATTTCATAACACGTTCGACTGAGTCTGATTCAATGAGTCGTCGAACAACGAACCACGCGAACATGAAAAACCGTCGTCGCTAAGTTTTCGAATTAATGACGATGTATAAATTTATTAAATGTCGATTGACGTCGACATTACCATATCTAGGCATTCAATTTGTTGCATGCAAATCTCAGATGAGAAATTTGTCGATCGACCGTATTCAACCAAAAATTTAAACAAAAACAACGCAAAATATTACGAACACACTGTTTCACCTGATAAATGAACGACGTTCAAAATTCACGCATGCGCGCGAGTTACTCTGTCGGTCTGTCCTTATTAACTGCTTTCGCTGTTTCACTCACTAGTTCACTATGTAATCATAAACTCATGAAGTAACACGGCATGACGGCGGACAGATCGCTTTGAAATATGTTATATGTCATCGTTTATAGACGAATATAATGTTTATTTTTTTTTTTATTTTTTTTTTTTTTTAACTAAACTAGTTTTATTGAAAATGAAACCATTGATTCCCCGAATTATGTTCGTATTTTCAACCTTTATTCTATAACGGGTTGAAAGTAATATGAGAGAATTTTATACATTCGTATCAAATTATTTTGGAAATAAAACTAACAAAAGAATAAAAAATGTCTTATTTATCAGCAGTTAAGATTTATTATAATATGAAATATAGATATAATATTTATATATTTATTTAAAAAACTCCAGTTATATGTGCACATAAGTTACTGTTCTAGAAAAAAACAAAGTCAATTTAAGTATATTAAATTTATAATCTAACATTGTACTAATCGTAATAAAAAATTTGAATATCTTAACTATAACTAAATGCAAAAATAACGTAAATAGTTTGCAATTAATTTTAAATTAAAATTTTTAGTTTGATTTGATTTTATTTGAATAAAATTAGCAGAAGAAAAATATTGTATTGTTTCAATTTGGTTTGAATTGTATCTAATTATCGTCATTATTTTCAAATATTCTATAGATTGAACAAATTTTTTTGAATTATCTTATAAACGATTCTGTTATTAATAACAATTATAAACAAATAATAATATTAATGAAAAGCAATAAATATATATTTAAATAAATGTTCAAATTATCTACAAAAGTGTTTCATTAATGTACTCGAATATAGAATTAGGTTAAGTTGTTTTATTATTCAAACAGTGCACATAATTGAATTTTCATTATAAACAGAGCTCTTCATCTATTTATGATCGATTAAATTAGTGGTTTATCATTCACGTAAATGAATATTTATTTAAATTAAAATATAACGAATATAACCAAACCGCTCGTTTTAATTTGAATACTTGATGCCAATGTTAGTAAACAAATTTTTAACGGCAAATATAACAATTTTCCAAAAATTCTATTAAAAGATTCTGATTTACTAAATTGACATCAATAAGAATTCCTATTAATTCTTTATAATTCAATAGGTTTTCACCAATTAATAATATATGCATTTTCTTATAATTTGCGTTTATAAATTAAATTTTCAACATCTGTCCATGTTCTATTAGAATCTTGTTTGTTATAAGAAAGAAAAATGATAATAATTCATAAAATATATTACAATGTTTTACTTAAAATATATTTTTACTTTTGTAGAACATGAATATAACGTGATGCTTATCTTGGCATCATAGCTTGCAATAGCTTATGCAGTTACGAGCAACAAGTTGTTTGTTAAATCGATTGCGTTTATAGTAGCTTCAATTGATATTCTGTAGAAAGAAGAAACGTAATTTTACGAAAGATAATAAATTTAATTTAATTTAAACAGCGGCTATTATTTTATTATTACGGTAAAGAAATAAACTTTTTTATATTCTTCAAACAGAACATCGATACGAAAAACGTTTAATAAAGGTTTATTTATAACTGCTTGGTTTTTACCGCGCGGGGGGGGGGGGGGGTAATTTTTTAAGACTTAAATAACACGCAAAAACCCCGAATCCAAAATTTAGCGAGTTATAAACGCGTTATATCTAAGTTTTTTTTACTCGTCCACAATAATCTATTCCCTTATATAGGGTAGTCTTGATCGACGGATGGCGCAGTCTTTACTTTATCTAAAATTGTAGTGCTTGGGTTATTCGACAGTGATGACAAATCTAATAATAGATTGAAGTTGAAAGATATATACATCTTTATACACGTATGTCACGTAAAATTCACGTATTTGAAAATATTTGTTATTGTTGGGTTTTTTTGTCGTTTTTAAAACATCTATTAAACTATTCTATCAACATCAGAAGGTATATAGTAATGTGTATACTTTAACATTTTTCTCAGTAATGCTTTGACCTTCAAAATTTACTTTATAAATATAATGTTACATCATAACAATTTCTAGCACTCATAAAAAAGTGATGTTTAATTCATAAATCTGCGATAAGATTCCATAACTGATCAATATTATTATATATATGAACGTTAAACGTAGAAAAAAGTTATAGCGTAAATTGCTATACTTCTAGCATTCCGAGGATTCAATTAATGTTACGTTAATATAACTTTCTTATATGATATTGTGTGGTGCAAAAATTTGCTAACAATTTTTACATCTTATAGTAAAAAGTACTGTATGGTATAGAAAATTACTTTAATAGTATAGTAATTTTGCATTGTTTTTGTTTCGATATCCTTGGAATGCCAGTCTTATAGTAATGTTTAATATAACTTTTTTCTGTGTGTATGTCGTGAAAATTTCTTCGACGTTTGGTCTTGGATGTACGAGTGCTTCCATCTGTCAATTAATTGTTTGCAACTGATCAATAGACAATATCAAATTGATCATTATTTTCTAGACAATTCGAATAATGCATTCAAACAGAATCGATAACGTGTCGTAAATGTTTAACTGGAATATCGAGATAGCAGAATTGAATCAATATGATGCAATTATATTTGAAGTAGATTGAACAACGGTGCTCGTAAAAGTAAAAAGTCAAATTATTCTCCGTACGTGTGTTGATTAATTGATACATAGCAAATAATGGTATTTTAATTATTCAATTATTACTCCGCGTTTAAACGAACCCCAATCGATCCCATATATTCAAACGACAAGAAATTAAGAATCGGAGAACCTTTGAATGGGATGGCGCATAATTTTATTCCGCGGACGCAGCAAATTAGTAAATGTTGTTAATTGCAATATCAAAAGAGACTGGTAGTTTATATGTTTCGTACTGTATAAATATTTGTGATTCTTTATCGATTCGCAAACATATTTTTAGACCAAGTTCGGTAACGTCTTGCGTATAATCGACCAGTCGTCATTTGACCGAAACGTGCGTTATTTTTGCAAACAACCGCGTATAATTTTACAATAAAATCCTTTAATAACAGCGGCAAAAGTTGATTCAGAAAGTAGCCAAGTTTTGACCTCATTCGGATGCGGAGAGATTGCGGAGTTGCCGGGTTTCTCGAAATACGCTTCTATTTGTCTAATAGCGGTCATCTTTTGTCAGCAATCATTTTGCCGGTCGATCGCCAATCAGGGTTCAACCGAGCTGAAAATTGTTTAGCCGTCGAATTAATTATTCCAAAACTGCGCGCGGTCCGTAAAAGTTAATCGATGTGTGCCGTCGGTTTAAAATAATGAATAGCTCGACGATAAGGCCTATCCCGACCAACGTCTTGTCCAGGGATCTAAGTCAGTTGGCTCTTCCCTTGTCGATATATATTCTTAAAAACGTATTGTCTTCCTTGCGAGAGAGAATATAACGAGAGCAAATATGCACGGTAGGTAACAACGCACGCAGACTGGTCGTACCTAGTATCAGTCGACGTTGTGCTCAAGAGTCGTTGATTCTTTGTACAAGTTTATCAGTAAAGCCGTAGACTTGATGATAAGTCATTGCCGAACATCGAACCGTTGTTACCGTCGACTGCGTGTTAAAACTTGCACGGCTACGGCCATAACCTCGATTGAACCACGGGCAATACAGTATTCGGCGTATGAAATGGTACATATTCAGCTACCTTACATTAAAAGTCACCAGTTGCTCGATTCAACTTAATCGATTTAATTCAAAGTATATAGCAAACGCAATCACGGAATCCTCGTTGCTGCCAATTATTCATTTTAGGCATTCTCGTATCTTGCGTTCTATTATCACTTTATTATCGCTTTATACTCGAAACATTACAGTCATTCGTGTGATTCGGCTTTACAATTCTCTAAATCATGTGCACAGCAGATCTTTTATTCGTATTATTATATATATTTTATTCGTATTTTATTACAAAAACTTGATTTTATTTTTGATCGTGAAATAAACAATGAAATAATATAATAACGTTAATAATTGCTATTAATTGATTGCAATATTGTTGATATAAGTCAGTATTGCTTGAATTAAAATTAAAACAAAATGTGTGGTAGATAGTATTTGTTTAAAGCGATATTAATAAAGCAAAAAAGGGTAGAGTAATAACGACTCAGTTAATTTTGCCGCGGGTCTCAAATAAACGTTATTATTGAAATAATTGAATTTCTCATTCAAATGCGCATAATCTTCTTGAAAAGTTTTAAAAATGCATTTCGCTTTATTTTATTTATGCATTAATATTGCATTTTATCACACCCTTGTAAAAGACATTCGCATTTGCGCGGCCGAAGTTTTATAAAACTACACGCATAAATCAGTTATTTATATGATACATGATCGCAACGAAACGGTCTTCTTTCATTTACTATGCAATAACGGCTGCTTTTGTTTTATCTAGACTTAATTCTAGTAATAATATAACGAAATGACGTAAATAGTATATATAATAAATTTGTTCCCATCAAAACCAAAATTAATATTTACAATAACAATTAGACAAGTTTCATAAGTGAAACTGCATAATTGCATAACGCATAACAAAAAAAACTCAGCTGTTTTTATTTATTATCTAATTTTCATTTTATAATGAATTTTTTTTATATCGAATTTTCCGGCAAAAATAAAATCAACATTGTATAAAGAAGTTCTATGCTTCATTATGCAAATTTCACATTAGAGAAGTCCATAAAAAAACTTGTCTAATACTGCTTGTACATTTCGAAACTGAGTCATGAAGCATGATTTAACACTAATTTTAACACAAAGTTAACACTTATAATAATGCAGTCCAAAGAGTCAAAATATCATTAACATTCAACTGAAAACAACAATTTATTGTATAATGTTTTTAATTTTGTATTTTTACGTTTATATCTGTTTACACTTTACATCATTACATCTCGCGTTTAACCGGTTTGTCGTATTTTTAATAATGCGTTTAACTTCTTTCATAATAATGGTTACCGGAATCTAACTTAAACTTGCTTTGTTTTATAATTTTTGTTTAATAATTTTTTAATATCAAGAAAGTGGTGTACTATTCTTAATGACGCTCGTATCGTAAAGTTATTTTTTTTTATTTTTAAGTAATTACGAAAAAATGATAACGATTTTAGCCATTTATATAAATTAAGACAATTTAATACAATTTATATATGCTTTAAATGTATCTTTTGCCACGTAAATATATAACGGCATTTCTTGTAAATTATTTATTCATTCCATATATATCTTGAAGTTTCATTGCATATGTTTATTACTTCCTTTAGAAGTTATTCGAACAGAAATCATAGTGCATGTTATTATAAAATTATAATTTTTACTAGCATATCTCTTATATTTATGCGTTAACAAATTATATATATACACGTATACATATATAATTGTATTAAAAACTAAAATACCATATTTAAATAATTATTATTATTATTTTTTGTTAATTTTATTTTACACGTCAATAACATAAATTCCATTATTTAAATGCATATTTTTATTATAAAAAAATGTCATACAAATTAATTATTATTAATTTAAATTAACGTATGATTTATAATAAAATGTTTTCGTAATTATTCTAAATTGTGAAGAAAATTTAATTTTTACGCGATATATTTTGTCTCGGATCAATCAACATTTCTATTTCAGAGTAGTGCGATATATTGATTAAAATTAATAATAATAATGTTCGGGTTCATTACCGAGTTTTCAGGGTTTCGTAAAGAATAAATTCGTTTTTGGTTTCGGGTTTTAAAGATTAAATAAACGTTTCCGCTTATGGAAGTTAAGACTAAATAATGTATAAATTAACAGTCTGACACTCAAACGATAACAGTGTTAGAGTACTAAGCATAAAAAATGTTCAGATAACACTAGCGTTCTGAATCTATTTAAAAGTGTGATTTTCATAATTACCAAATAGTTTTAACAAATTTGCCGACTCAAAACCGTTGCGTCTTGCTCCCGTATCTAAATCGAAATTATAGCTATATTCGTAAAGCCCGCCAAAGCACGGTATGACGCAAAACACGGTCGTTTGTTACGAATAAAATTCCGTAGATGTAGCTGGCGTAGCATCCGTGAAGCACAGATGGCGATGTTGTCTTCTGACTACATTTCTTGGCAGATCGGAAAGAGCAAGACAGTCTGGTCGTCTGGTGTGATGTGATGTGTAGTTGACGAGCTGAACGTTGTGCTCGTATTTTAACTTTGTTGTAACACGAAACGGAAACGAACCTAGAGCAAGCGCCAGACTTGTCTGGACACGCCCGGGCTAACTGAACGCTGCCGCGATTGAACACGTTGTTTTGCGTGAAGTGTGAAAGATGCCGGAGAGGCGAGCAAGACCGCGACACCGCTTTGCGAGCGCGATTGCTTGGGATCGGAGAACGAGTCGCTGAGGGCGATCGTGGTGCACAGTACCAGACCGAGAGCTGATTTCTCTACGACAGACGAAGAAGTCGCGACGATCAAGGTACTGCACGGATTCAACTACGTCGACGAAACGTTCGAGCGGGCGGACGAACGAACGGACATGTAAGACGACTACGTGATACCAACAATAACAGTAACGGGCTCGCCGCTCGCGAGCGAATAAACAAATCGTTTAATTGTCGCACGAATGAATCGGGCGCGATCGTGTCCAATTGGCACCGCGAATTTTTGCGCGAGGAGGGATGGCAGGGGAAGGAGCGAGTCGGGTCTAAGGGGCTGGAGAGAGAGAGAGAGAGAGAGAGTGAGGGACAGAGCGAGAGGGAGGGGGAGGTCGCGCGTATCGAAAAGTAATCGACTGATTGAGGGAGTGAATTGCATTTGTTGGTCGCGGGGATGTTTTTGCTTGCTTGTCGAACGAAGGGTGCGGGGCGGGGTCGGACGGTCGGAGTTTGACAGGGACGGTCAAAGGGGCATGGCAGTCCGGTGATCGCTAATTCAGGGGGTCGTTGCATAATGAACGCAACGAGTCGCGAAACTTGTTGCGACTCGTCGAAACGCAACCCTGCCTTAGACGAGGACGCGAGACGTGTAAGGGACGGAGACGGACAGCGCGCTATTCCGATGCGTGACTGCGACGCAGTTTTGGGCGCAAATTCGTTTTCAAAAAGAGGTTATGATGTTATAATACAATGCTTTTGTTTGCTCAATTCAAGGCGTCATGAGTAACGGCGGATACCGAGGTGGACGGGCCAATTACGGTGGGGGTTATGGCGGGTCCCGATTCAGCGGAAGTGGAGGCGGTGGCGGGGGTGGATACAACCCCATGTACAACCACCGCGGCGATCAAGGCTCGCCGCGCAACTACGGGGGCCCGCAATGGCGCGCGCCCCCGCCAGGATTCGCACACCAGTATCCGTACAGACACCCGGTGCGACATAACCTCAAAAACAATCCCATGCCGCCACGGCGCTCCCCCAGATTCCCGCCAGTGAGGTACGCGGTGCCGCCGCCCCAGGCCATTCGCTACCCCGGGCCGCCTCCCCCCACCCAGCAACAACCACCGGAACCGCTGCTTGGCTCGGAAGAAGACCGACTGCGCACGATCTCCGAGACAGCGGACAAGTTAAAGCACACCCTGTCATGTATTACCGACGAGGAGAAGGATCACTTTTGGGACGACGACTTGTCATTGATTAGTGATGAGACCACGCAGGACCCAAGCACCGACGTCCGGTCGCAGGATGCTAGCTCGAGAGTCAGCCAGGATGACAGCGAAGACGTTAGTGTGATTTCCTGTTTTCTATTAGTAGATGACAGATTGTGGGATTTTGTGTCATGAGTTTGTTTGTTTACTTGTAGTTTGATGTATTGGTGATAGTGATCAAATCACGAACACGCTACCTTATGTAGGGAAATTGTATCATATGTGTTTGTTTTGCATCAACAGTGACATCTGAAGATGTGAAGATTGTGAATTATTAGTGGGGTTGTTTAATTGGGTATTCGGGATTCGTGTTAAGAGTTAGGGTTTGGGATTAGGGGGAAGAGGTGAAAGATGCAATGTGATTTGTGGTAAGATGCGTGACAATTAAAACTGTCATTTGGTGTGTTAATTGTCAAACAACTTATCGCATTAACAATTGATTATTGACATATGTCAATATAACTGATGGTTCTTGTTTTGAAATTTCAACTGCTGATTCAATTTCGAAGAAGGATCTAATATTTAGGTTTAATCAAGCAATGTGCGAGACTGAATTCGTATTGTGGGTTTATAATTTGGTAGAAGTACTCAAGTGTTAAACAATTCAAACAAAATTTATAAGAAATTATTTCTCTAATTTTATTCTTTATTCTTTCATGATTTATTCGTAAATTTTATATTTGTTATAAATTGTTTTATATTTCATAGTCTTCCTTTAATAATTAAAATGTAATCTTAGTCATATACTTTGTTAATCCTATTCATACAATTATTTTATATTACCATTTTTATGATTTTAGATCATTCACAGTTGTTAAAGCAGATATACTTTTTAATGTCTTAATTACCTTAATGCAATACTTTAATTCATATGCTTTTTGAATTATACAATAAACAAAACTTTTTTTTATTTTTCTTCATTTCTGTCAATGAAGCGAATTTACACTTATTTTATTAATGAGTGATTATGATTGTTATCTAAAGAAATTTGAACATTTCTAAACGCATTAATTAAATTAATACAAAATAATTTAAAAATTATTTTAAATTAGTATTTCAGTGAATACTGAAATACTAATTTCATGAATAATTTTTAACACCACTATGAATAATATCATAAAGATCAATTATAACATAAATAGACATATTTAGATGCTCTTAAAATGACTATATAATAATAAACTTTCGTATTTACATAATAATTAATTATTTTTAAATTAAAAAAAATAATTATGAAATTATTAATATATATGCATCTTGCTAAATTAATTAAAAGTTTTATCTATTCAAATTTAATAATCCTAAATTTATTTCTTTAATAAATAAAACATTTAACAGCTTCACTCAGCTTAACATTAATAGGGTATTAGATTTCAATTTTCTAATATACTTAAACTTAGTCCACTTTAGGGATGTTATATATTTGAAATATTCTAAATATTAATAATGACAATATAATACAAATATATTATTATAAAAAGTTTCTTGCGTTATGTAGTATAAAGATACATATATTTTCATTCATTACTTTCACAAAATAATCTACGTAAAATATTCATATAAATTGTACACTTAGCGTTCTACAGTCTGTTTAAAAACTGCATAGTTATTTTAAATATTCTGACTTAATACATATTCTATATAAACTAATATTATGAACTCAATAATTTTTAAAGTGAAGAAAAACAATATATTACTGATTATATTATTTTTGTTATGTATAAGAATACCATGTTTTCAAGTACATTATTACAAAAAAAACATAATTTATTATGGCGTAAAATTATTATAAAAATGATTTGTTTTCCAGTTCAGTCACCAAACTTTAGCCATATCATAGCGATGGATACCTTTTGGAGTTTTTATGCTCTGAAACTAAAAGTTTTTTTTATGACGCAGTACAAAACTGAATTCACTGAACAAAACAAATAACGACTCGCTTGCGCTGGTTTTCAATTAGAAATCAATAGCCACAATAGTTAAATCCTGCATTTTAATGCACCTCGTCAAAATAAAATGTATTTAAATTGTCAAGATCGAAATAAATAATTTACTTGATTGTATGACAACTCATATCACAATTTTCTAATTCATAATTTTTTCATGCTCACCAATTGGGTCATTTTTCTTGCGCGGAGCATTTACCTCATAGTTCCGCGACAGCTGACACTTTTCACCGATAAGCCGTTGCATTAGCATTTTATGTAAATATCAACAACTACCAACAAAGAATAACACCTAATAAAACCACTGTTCCAAAAGGATTCTGTTGATTGGGAAATATATTTTATTGTACTTTCTTTTTGATAGCAAAATTTCATATTGAATATAAAATAACATTGATTAAATAAATTAATTGTAGTAAATTCATATTAGTAATGTGTAATAATAAAGTGATCAGTCTCTTTTGTATTCGATAATCAATTCAAAAATAAAGTTCTGGACAAAAATTTGTGTTTATAAATTTAATAATAATAATAATAATAATAAAAATAACAGTAATGATAAGTGACTTTGTGTCATTTTAATTTTTTTTAAATTTTTTATTTCGTTTTTATTTTTCTGCATAAAAAATAAATCAAAATTTAAATCCAGAAAATACATCGTTTGTTGTTATTATAAATAAAGAAGAATGATGCATATCAATGTAAAAATATTTATACTTATATTAATACTAGTATTCACCCAAGTACTGGAAGTATTAAAATGACAGTCATTATTATCCAAAACGTCATTTATACATTAAACAACAGGAGTTGCATTCATCCCTATTATTTGTAAAAAGTTGACTTGAAAAACTAGATACACTCTACTGAGTAACAACGTAAACACGCAACTCACTCTAATCGAAGTTTGTTGTCTTTCTATCGTCATGTATAATAAAAACATGTGTAGTCATTTCTCACGTGCGAGCTTAAAGGTGTCCATTCCATGTTGTAGTTTGGCGAGTTAAAAGTTGAGTCAAGTGCTCTCATTTCAAGGTGCTTCTCATTTATACGTTTCACTATTGTTCTTTCATAATAGCAGAGTTTCATTTACTCTTACAGAAATATACTAAATTATTTGATTTTGATGATACTATTTATGTTATGTCGATCTTCTGTTTATGTTAGGGCTGATGACAGTAATCGAGTATGACGAGACTTTTTTTAACCTAATTAATTTGTTTGTGCAGCAATGGAGGACCTTGCGAACTCGCGAAGAGAACCATTTCCCAAAGGATCCTGAAACGAGTCAAAGCAGCAGCCAAGAGGGCTACAGTGTTAGCGATTACGAGTCTGTGAACTATGACCCTCAAACGGGGTCTAAGAAGTCGAAGAAGAATAAGATGACAGATGAGGAGCAAACTGAAGAAGAAATGGCTGAGGTTATCCACCCTGCATTCCGAGCTACAAGTGATGTGAACAATTCAAATGAGCGACAAATCGCATCTAAAACTCAGGATAGTATTGTCAGTTTACCTACAGAATCTCATGAGGGTGAGTACTTAATTTGGAGTACTGCCTAATTTTGAATATGACATTAGAATTGGTTTATATTTAATTTGGAGAAAACATATAAAAACAATAGAAAGTTCGTGATATTGATTAAGTTTTCTACTTTATTTCTTTATTATGTCTTGCTGGATTTTTTTTATTCTTATAAATGGATCTATCTTATAATTATTATGCATACATATACATTGTAAAGCTGAATACAGTAGGCTGTTATTGTGCATATTATGTGAAGTAATTGATTATAGCTTAAAATAAAGTCAGTGCAATATTTAGCTTGTAGATTATTTGTTTGATTGGTTAATAATGATTTTTTAATTGTAATTTATTTGTATTAAATTAAAAAATATTTAAATATAAATATATAATTTATTAATACAAATGGTAAATAGTATTATGGATAATAATTTAATAATTTATTGTTTTAATTATACATATAGAAACAAAAATAGTTATTAAATTAGAATAATATATCAATGTTTGGAAACCGTCTAAACTATTTTAAAGTTATTAGAGATACAATTTCAGATTGCAATTAAAAGGTTTATAAACTGATTTCATTATTTCACTTGAATTCAATTCAATTAGTTTCATTTGGATTTTTTTGCATCCATTGCTTTTATGTATATAAAACAGCACATAACTTTTGAAGATATTTTTAACATAAACATTTACAGACACTCCATTGAACTAAAGTACTTTCCCTAAGTTATAATAAAATCTCTTTTCATTCAAAAGTTTATGTTCAGATGAATTTATGACCTCTTTTGTAATATTTTTATTGTTATTTGGTTTTTATTCATTTATATTATAGTATTAAGTTATAGGTGAATTGTTACTTTATTTTATTTGACTATTTATAATATTCTTAAGATTTAGAATATAATTTAAATACATTAATTATATTACACAAAAGTGTAATCATGGCAGCAAGTGATATATTAGTGTTTATTTACATTGATAATTTATTGATTTATAAAAATAACAAAAATGTTGTTAATTAATATAAATTTAATTTTAAACAAATTTCAATTATTGTGATTCCTATTCGAAGTATATAAAACTAATATGTTTATGAAATAAGAAAAGTACAATTTAATATTAGTATATTATTATATTATTCCATATCAATGAATTTAGTTAAATGAAATTTGTAACATGCTATTTTGCTAGTAATATTTTAAGGTAGTTCTATTATGAATTTTTTTAAATTTTAATGTTTTAAATTTGAGTATTTTCAATAGTGTCCTTTTCCAGAAATTATGAATACAATGTTTACAATTGATTATTCAAAAAATAATAATAACAATGCAACAATAATCAAACATTTCTTTAACAATTTTATAGAAAGAAGTTGCTCTGAAGATGGAGTATTTCCTCAAGTAGAAAGCGAGCCTCCTGAAGATCAAGGAAATATGTGCGAGCCTCAAAAAGACCCTGAGACTTCAAATATTCAATCGGATCCTGAGGTTAAAAATCCCAAGGAAACCACTGACGACTCAACAAATACGGAAAATTCCTTAGTTGTAGAAACTTCATCTAAATTCACAGCTTTTGAACCTCTCCCGGAGTTTCAGGCCCTAGAAGCTCCTCCTGAATTTAAGTTTGAAGAACATCTAGAGTTTGATTTGTTCTCAGAGCCAACCACGGATAGCCTTACATTGCCAGTTACTTCAGAATCAATTGTAGCACATCAAAATCAAGTGACGATACCTGTTAAGACAATTCAAGAACCAGTGTCATTGCAACCTCCGGCTGTATTTGATCCTCGGATTCCAGCTAGTGAGCGAAGTTTATTAGTGCCGATGGATGTGGGGATGACGATGATGTCGACGTCTTTTGCGGTACCACCAATGCCGGTACCACCGATTCCAGTCCCACAACCTGCAGTGCCACCTGGATATATGACCAATGTGCCTATGGGATACCCACCCGTTCTTAGCTGTCCACCTCCGACTCCCGTGCAACCATACCTTCCTTCCCCGGTATGCATGGCTCCATTGCCCCCTCTACCACCCCCAACTGTGACACCTATAATAGAGACACAACCACCCATGTCAGTTCCACCTGAAATTGAAGATGGCTTGGAGGACATGCAGGAGGCTTTTGCATTTGCCAAACAATTCATGGATATGTCTGATTCTAATCTTCCTGTTGTTAAGAAGAAGAAGAAGAAAAAGAAGAAGAGTATTTCCAAGGAGGAAGATGGTAAAGTGGAGCATACTGACGGAGAACATGCTGCCATTGTGTCTTTACCAAAATCGGAATTGAAGCCTTTACAAAAAATAGTTTCCGAAACCGTAGTACAATCAACATCTACACTGAGTAAACCTACAGCGATACCGGAACCAGACACGGATGGCATTGATAGACCAAAAGTTGTGTTCAATCTTACTAAAATGAAGAAAATCAATAAGCAAGAAGATTGGCAAAATCAAGGGGAAGAGGAG
>JABFQC010001248.1:0-20286 GCA_022817085.1 Psilanteris sp. ZL-2020 | reverse complement strand
AGAAATATTTATAAAAATGGAATAATAAGTTATACTCATTTATTACCATACTGTATTGAAATTAAATTGAGACATAACATCTTTGACTGCATTTCTATAAAGTATGGTAATTTTACACGGAAAATATTTTTATAAAATTTTAGAAATTTTTAGGTATACTTTTTCCTCCGTGTGTGTTTATAACTTTTCATTAAATAGTGTTTTTTTTATAACTATTTCGACTATCTAGTTGTTAAAGATTTTGCTCATATCCCCATTACATATTGTCTAAGATATAATACAGTTTATAAAATTAACCTGTAAATTAACAAATAAGTATATAAAAAAAGAACCTGAGTTTACTAGAGATAAATTTCTACACAGAACTGCTATAATTATTTGTCTTCTCCTTACTTGTTGAATCAACTGTTCTCAAGTTTCAAGTTCCTAACTATAGGTCATTGGATTAAAAACTGTCTTTGCATTATAATTTTGTAATAATAATGTAAAACTCCGAAGTTAAAAGCGTTACGCATACTCTCACAAATAATCATATAATTTATTATAATACAATGAAAAAAAATTGATACAAAAATTGACACAAGCAATTTTACAACACACTGTAGCATAATTTTCGTTATTCGTGGAAATCACAAAGAAATGGATTCAAATTTTTCTGCACTTTGTCTCCCTTTCTTCAAATTCTTTTGACTTAACAAAATGATAAACAACCGGTCCAGAAATTTCGTGTCTTCGTCTCGTTAGAACAAAGTCGTCGGCCGAATGGAAGCCAAGTTCGTTTGTTCCCGTTTCGCCAAAAATCTGTGACTCGATCAGCGTAGATTCCGCAGCTATCCGTAAATCTGGAAGCCGGACGCACGCTTTACCTGAAGCGATGACAAAAGCGAGCTGCACGGTTGTTGTGAAGACTCGTTGGAATCAAACGAAAACAAATGTCAGACTCGACCAACAGCACCATAACAACGCGCATTCTCGCCAGATAATAAAACGTTTCTCCAAGTCGTGCCAACCGGGCGTCTGTGGAAATCGGTGAAACGCCAACAATACACCCTTCGCGCGCAACCTTTTTCTTTTTTTTATTTTTTTATTTTTTACCACTTTTGCCTGAAAAAAAGTACATTTCCCAAACAGCATTCGTCACGGCCAATCGAACGTGAATCGGCGTTGTTCGACGACAATTTGACGCAACGGTCGTCGTTGCGCTCGCCATAACTCATCCGCCGCAGTCGGTTACGAACAGAACAGAGGAGTCATTTGGGTGCGCAAAACGACGAAAAGCTTACGGCAATCGGGCCCCGCGACAGATTTACGGCCCGACGTACGCCGCGGCGAAAGTTTGGGCGCGGGCGCGTGGCCGGGGCCGCGCCGAGGCCGGCGCCCAATGGCGCGCGTGAAAGCCGCCCCCCCCTTTTGCGCGCGACCCAGGCAGTCGCGTGGTTTCGGGCCGGGCGCGTGTTTTCCCAGCCCGAATTACGGCTTCTTATTCAATTCGATTCGAGCAACCTTTCCACGTCGAGAGTTGACGTGAACTTTCGTTTATTTACGGCCGCCATTATCATTGACGGCCGTGTCTGATTTATTTTCGCTCGATGATTCTTCTCGGTAATGCGCACAACGTGGGCCCGAGTCCGGCGCACTTATTGACGAGACGCTTAATGGACATGATTTTGTTTGCAAATTCGGATTATGTGTGAAGAGAAAGCATGAAAATCAGGTGAAGGCGAATGAAATTTATTGTGCCGTCGGCGGGCACTGTTTTTGGTCAAACCGGGGCGCGCCTTTCCGACACACTTTTACGCGTGGAACCAATTTTGGTCCCGGAAAGTCGCTCGCCTTTCGGCCCGGACCAACGCTGACCTCGGTTCAGCTCGTTCAATGTGTCAATTCGGCTGATCCGCCGACGCGCTCTTAATTGATGGTTCTTCGGGTTTGCCTTGTTGGGAATATTTTCGGCCGCGCTGCGGCACGCAGTTCTGGAAATGAATGCCCGGGGATCGACGGGTAACCGAAATGAATTGTATGGTGTTTTTGGGTTGACGCTAGATGATTGGTGATAGTTTTGCTGCGATTATTAATGTCTTTGATTAGAGTCCCGATAAATGTAAATTTATACGAGATGCAAATGATTGATATAACGTAAATGATGTTAATTATCTTAAATAAGAATATGTATACAACAATTGTGGTATGAAACCAAAAGTATAAACAAGTAGACTAAACTAAAACAGACGTTTTAGAAAAAATAAGAGCAAAAATAATTTAATAATAATACATGGTGATGATAACAAGCCTATAAAAATATAAAAATTAGGAACAAAATAATATCAATTTATTTATATTAAACATAATTATCTCTTTTATCACGAATTGTGAAACAATTATAATTTTATACTTCGAATCTGCCTTGTCAATTTAAACATAATCTGACAATTTAAACTTGTGCTTAAACAAAAGGGCTATAATGATACGTTAATTAATAGTTATTAATATAAAATAAATTATTGCGTATATCACTCTGGATGGAACAAAACAATAAATGTTCAATTATTTATTTCTATTATTCCTTAAATCTAAGTACTTTGAATATATAATCTGGATCGGTATACGAGGTGACCAAGTCTAGACTAATGATATGAGTTTATCGATGATGGTCTACATGTATGTGAAACGTTCGATTATGGATTTCGTGTGGAAAGCCACACACCGCAATACGACAAGAATTTGTGCCAATATAATCGTATGTTATCAATAAACCTACGTTAATTAATGCGTTTAATAAATGAAGGAATGTTTCGCGCTAGATATTGTGCCGTCGATAATCATTATCTTATTAATATTATATTCGAAATATACCAAAAATCAATTTTAAACTAATGGATCCTATGAAAAAAAAAGACTCAACATTTTCATCAAATGAATGACATTATGTCGTTCACCGTCGATTACATAACCCACGGCCGAATCGCAAAATTGAATTTAATCGTATTATATCGCATTTCATCCTTTTTCAAGGTCATTCTATTTCCTTCGTCTGTTTCTTTCATACAGATTAACATGTTCAATGCAACATTTTTATGTTTCGAGATTGCATTTGGTACTTTAATTAATTATTATATGTATTAATTTTTGTTACGTAAACTCACTTTTCATAAAAAAGTTATTTAATACAATTAACGTAAGTATAACATAACATTAAGTATAATATAACGCGCAGTACTTTAAAATGTTCAATGATTAATAAAAAGAAATAATAATTGTTTGTCGTAATTACTTGTAATTGAACTTTTCTATTCAATATATAGTGTAAATAATTTTTCAAATTTAAAATCTTTACCTCAATTATTTATAACAATCTTTTATTTATTTAGATTTAATTACAATAAATCAAGATTTAATGAATTTAGCTTTTTTGAAATTCTTGTTATCCAATTATTTATCGCATAATTAGTCCTAGAGTGTTCTGTGACAGACGTTTGGCTTATTCTGGAGGTTCTAGAAAGAACTCCAGAAATTTAACTGTTCTAATAAATCTTTACAATCAACACTACCATTAATTAATTTAAAAATACATATAATATCTCTGAAGTTTTGTTCCGAAATTAAAGACGAAACACTAACTTTCGTAGCAATTTCTGCAAACCTGACATAAAAAAGGATTAAGCAGATTCATTCCTCATGTTATGATTTCAAAAAGTTTGTTTTACAAATTCAATTGCGTTTACATATTTATCCGTGTACCGTATTCGTATTATTACTATTGATCTAAATAATTTTGTCTATCCTTTTCTGAAATCAAAATCGATCCAATAAATTGACCCTAAACTTCTTCCAGTTCCAGGATTATCGCATTTCATTGCAGATCAATTTTCTTCAAAAAAAAATAAAAAATAAAATACTTTCATAAAATGCATATCACATTACCCAAACTAAACATCCTCATCTTTCCCTGCTACCGATCTTTCAATCACAATATTTTTCATCGCCCAATAAGCTTCATTACCGATCGAATTAATGCCCGTCAAAATGATAATAGAACGAAAGTCCGTCCTTCGCTTCGGCGTGTCCGAAATCGACGAAACACGCCCAAAAACATTCCCTCTTATGTTGCCATGATGAGAGAAATTGAGCTCATTGTGAGAGAATCATTTTCACAGCGCGATTCTCTCGGTGCCGAAGAATGCCATTCAGACGGATTTCGAAAACAGGCTTGTAAGCGTGGCTTGACTTGCGTCTCTATTCTCAGTCACGAGCAGGTAGTTTGGGGTAATTGAGACGCAAAGAAAGATACGTAATGTCGGAAGGGAAACCCGAACTGTATACTTTATTTTCGTTATTCCGTTCTCGCAGGAGCATTATTGGAGGTAAACAAATACAGAAAGGAAGGAGAAAAAGCAGCAAAAAAAATGTATCGCGTTCACGTTTCCGGGCCGGTGTAAGGTGCAAGCGCGGATCTGGGAAAGGGACAAGTCCTCGATCAAAACAGCGAACGTCGTTTCCGGACTTTTTTTTGTGCGAACGCCTACCTTTCGACGATTCGTTCTTTGCCGCGGTGGGAGGGACACCGACTGATAGATGGCTGCGTCGTTTTGGAATATTTTAGGCAAGTGAACCGTGTATTTGTTCGGGCATGATGTGGGCATGACTTAGTCAATGGTTTGTTTGTCTTCCTCCAGAACCTTGTTGACGGTTTGCAGAGGAAACATGGTCAATCCAAGTTGACTCCAAATCTCAAGTCGTATTGGAGGAACGAAGCATTAATTAATTTGCTACTAATTCGTGGTTTTATCAAAACGTGGATATTAAGGAAACCTCGCAAAATTTCAGCCAATAACTTTGCCAAACTCGATAACTAAACGCACAAAATATTTTGTAGATACAAATAAATTTTGTTTCGTTCAACATGGAGTTTTGTTGTTATTTAACTAAACAAATAGTTTTGTTAGGTCAACAAAATATGATTGAACTTCAATCATTTTGTTTGATGTTTTTTATTTGAATCAACACATTAATTTTATAGAACTTCACATATAAATTGACAAAATACGCTTAACGATATCATTTCTTTAATTCAACTATATCATTTTTGTGTATGTAATAAAAATGAAAACAACAAATTTCGAATTAAGTGGAAATATGCTGATTTTAAAACAAATTTGTAGTTACGTTTGCAATATTACTAAATGGTACTTATTACCATAATGATACAGGAAGGTATTTACCTGAAACTCAATATTTCTTAAGATTATAATATTCTAACGTTCACGACAACAATACCAAATACAGTATTTGACTTTAATACGATCAGACAATGAGTTCATCAGTTCAACCGATTTTCCGACTTTTAAATCGCGCCGGCGGTTTCTTCCTTTCAGATTGCTAACTTCCGAAGTCGAACGTTTAGGTCTGATCTCAAACGGACAACCTCCTTTCAAGCCACGAATGTTAATATATGAAAACGAAGCCACGCTCACGTTCCGCCGAACAATGACACACGCATTCCCCGGCGAGTCTTCAGTCATTTCCTTGTTTCCCAAATTCGTGCACTCCTTCCGGCCTCTCGTTTTCATTCTTCCGAGGAATTTGCGTTCGCGTGTGTTTTGGGCGTTTCGCCGCTCTCGTTGCGGTTTGTTCGTCTCATCCGAAACGGTTCCTTCTGCCGGTTCCATTCACCGCTCGCATTCAAATCCGAGTCATTCGACTCCGGCGGACGCTTTTGTGCGCCTCCCGGTCGTCGCACGAAATCGCTTTAAACCGAACCATCGAATTAATTATCACGAATCAGTTTCTTTGTGCGGCGAGAGCGCGACGCTAATTGGCCGAGCGGTTTGTCACGCTTCGTCACAATGACGTCATCGCCGTAATCCGGGCCCATTTAACCGAACAAAAAGCACGCTTCGGCGGCGATCGGCATTGTGCTCGGCGGCCAGCCGACGGTATGCAAATCGGCGATCGTGCGTCGACCGAGATCGAGTCAACATCCACGGACCCATTTAGGCTTTGACGAGGACCGGCCGTTAACGCGACGACGGATTTGTCATTTGTCACGGCGGAGATCCGTCGTGGAACATCGGGCGCCCCCTCCCCCCGCGACAACTGACCGGCTTCCGAAAAGCCAGAGTCCCTTTGAAACGTCCATCCACGGGCTTAATCCCCGGCCGGATCTGGACCGCGAGCCCGAATGTGTATCCGTCAAATTAACGGGATCATCCGGACAAAGTCGGCGATTCAATCGGCAGCGATCGGTGACAAAGCCGAGCGTGGGCGACGGGCCTGGGAAAGGAAGCGGCCGCGTAACGCGCGATCGCGCCTCTTTATTCGCAGCCCCGGGCGCCAAAATGTATTTCCACAACCTGCCAAAGTTTCCCAAAATATTGTAAGACGGCTGAAAGCGAGCGATCCAGCGTCTCGATAGGCGGGGCCGGTCAAACCCTTACAAATTGCCGTGAATGCGCGCATCCCGCCGACGCGCATTGTCGGATGAATTATTGCGTATGTGCGTGGAGCCAAAGGTCAGATGAATGGCCGGATCGGCCGGTCAGTCCGTGGAGCCCGACGCCGTCAAAAGCTGCGGCCTTTTGGGAGAAAAAGTCGAGTGGAAGGAACGCCGCTGTTCGCCGCGATGCACGCAGCTACGGCCGATGCGTGTCATTCCTACAACTGGATTACGGTCGATTTATGTTCGCTGTTTGATACGGGGACCGGCGTGGAAATCTGGGTATATATGGGTATAATTTATACGTATGCCATGGGAGTTTCGAGCTTTTCATAATCAAGTGCATGCTTCCATAAGTTTCGGATGGTTTTTGTGATGGTTTTTCACGGTTGGCGCATCCACGAGTTTGGGATTTGGTCTGAGATCAATGTAGTTCGGTTTTGGTGAAAGGATGAATTTTGCGCGGCTGAAATGCAGTCGTAATATAGATCGAAATTTTGTCCTATGACTGTTGCGACTCTGCGATGTATTCTCGACAAAAAGAAAATTATTATCTGCACTTACAATATACAATTTCTATGCATCTTATTTTGGTTGAATGAATTTGTTGAATGATTGCTGTGGATGAATAAATTACAATTTTATTAGTGCAATTTATTTACAGAATGCAGGATAATAAATTTGTTACATATAAATAATAATAATATTTTTCATTTAATTACGCAATAAATTAATGCGCGCCATTGATTGACAAAATGTATTTTGAGTTTATTTTAGTTTAAGACAAATTAATCTAAAATATAACCTTTAAATAAATAATGTCTTATTATAACACACGGAGAATAAATTTACAAATATTCTCACAGTTTTTATAAATTTGCTAATTTGTTGTGAAATTTTATAAGTTTTTAATCGTACAATTTATCAAATTTTTATATATTTATCAATTTTCATACAAACAGTTTTGTAAAGCTACAGAAGGATTTTTATCATTGTATCTGATACAACAGCATGGGATACGATATATATGAATAGAAATAAATTATACAATATTTTTTGACGTGATTATCTTGTACAGTTTTGCAACATCTTTGTCGTCAAAGAATAGGAATATAATTAAGAAAAATGACAATATTCTGTAAATGCTTCGCAATTTTACACTTTCAATATTAAGTTGGATATAAAGTAGCGATTGACAAAGCATACGTGAAGTGATTGAATATGGTAATGCCGAGATTCCGGATGTAATATAAAAATAACGCAATGGAATATTAAAACGTATCTACACTTAGAAAAAACATATTATAATATACACCATAATTTATAGCAAAATTTATTTTAAAATATATAGCTACACACAGAAAAATATTCTGTTAAAAATTACTGAAATTTCAGTAACGGACAAAACAAAAATTCAGTCAGAAAATACCGAACTTTTATTGTAAACATTGAAGAATTTTGAGTATGTATTTACAAACATTCATCAATGTTTACTGAAAAGTTCGGTAATTTCCAACTGAAATTTTGTTTTGTCCGTAAATTCCTGTGTTTTTAATAATATTTACTGACCTTCAGTCATTTTTAACGGAACTTTAAAATTTTTTTTACGTATATTTTTTAGTATTGTGTAAAAACCGTATATTTACAATTTTTGAATTATTTGTTTCCATATCCTGGCAATCTTAAAATTTATATCCGATTTGAATATATCTTTCAAACGTATATATGAACCGATTTGGTGATTTTTACGCAGTATTCTAGCAAAATCGCACGGACTAATTTATGCTGGGTTTCGTCAGTGCATTATCGCTCGCGGCATATTCATCTTCGTAACAGTTATTTTAAGTGTAAAATGCGTGCTTACCGCCAGAATACCGCACGCGGGCCACAGGCGTTCTATTTTCGTTTCTGTATTTTTAGGCGAACGTTCGCGATCCGGAGTGATTATTACGGAACAAGGAATGCGACAATAGACAAGCTTTATTAAATCCAGTTATTGCGCCGAAATTACGCCGCTATCAGTTTATTGGTTTTCGTCATTCTTTTTAACAGTGAATTGGTTTCGGTCGAAAAACGGCGCGTTTCCGTACAAAAAAACAGCCTCGAATGGGAGAAAAACGTCGGATTCCTTTCGTTTGTCGAAGGAAAAAAATGGAAATGAAAAATAAAAATAGGAAAATAAATAACAACAACGCGATCATTTTCATCGGTAATTACAATTCGAAAATGGACGGGCGACCGTGGCGCGGACGGACGAAATTCCGATCTCTGGAATTACGCGCTGTAAATTAATAAATATACATATTGTATAAGAAAGGACGCAGATGAAGGTATTAACGACTGTGAAATTTATTGAAAATAAGTCATGGATACTAAAGTTACATAATGCCGAGTAGAATTGGAAACGGGGCTCCGTTTGTTTGGCTCGGTTTTCGCCGCTAAAAAACCTCGTAATGTCCAAACGACATGGCAGCCGGGCGCTCGAGAAGACGAATTCGTCGAACAATATGGAAAACGTTATCTTCGCCGTGGGGTTCTTTCGGGATGCTGGCAGTCGTCGGATCCGCTGCGAAACGTCGAACGCTTTCCGGAACAATGATGGACAGTTTGACGAGGTTCATTACGAGTGCCAGACTCCCGCAGGTTGACCTCGAAACTCATGGGAGGTCGACCTGCAATTCAAAGGCGTCGTAATGTCGCGACGGATCGCTTCTTTCATTTGCAATAAAGATATTCATCGTCTGGTCGTGCGATGCGGTGACACACTCGTTTGCTTAGGATTTGGTCGCGGGTGATTTTTTTATTAGCGGAATTTGGTTGAAATTCCATGCTAAGCGGACGCTTAAATTAACCGCTAAACGATTATAATCTGTCGCTTATATTTCGAAGACGCAAAGATGTTTGTGACGAACACGGATTTGGAATTTCTTGAAAGTATCGGCGAATGATTGATTTGTTGCAAAAAGTGTTGTTTTTATTGTAATATATTTCTGTATGTTAATAATAAATTGATTCTTATTTTATGATAATCTGCAAACTTTCTGTTCAAATCTATCGATTTTCTAAATTTCTGCAACATCGCAGTACTTTCCTTATGAAATATTTTTATTTAAGTGAATATTACTTATCAATTGTTAATAACTTTCAAAATGCAATACAAATATCACGTAGTTTTATTTAATTACTAAATATATCTTTAGGTAATGTTACACAAATTCCAAACTACTGACTTTCTGGTTGCAAAATTCTGATTCAAATATATAGTCATTTGCAATTCAAAATTATAAATTTCTTCGATTTATTTTATTTGATATGTATATATTACTGATTTCATTTGTCTTAATTAACCATCCCAGGTATCTTACCATACGAAACATGTGGTCGTATATTAAAACGCCGGTGTCTTAGAATAAGACACTTTGGCAGTGAGAATTTTATTATTTTCCGAAAAACCGGATATAACACTGATTGAATTCAAAAGTCCGAAGTCGATTTTCGAAGGCGATCGAATTTCGTTCTCTTAATCATCCGAGAAATTTGCTACAAAAAATTGTCGTTCGTATTGAATAGCAGACACCAGTTTTGAATGGAGCTGTGATAATTGATTGAACCGGCGTATTACTGAACTGTCAACAAACTGATCCTAAATGAAAATAAGGGAAGAACCAGAATTTTGTGCGGCTATTTATGGGGAATACGCCTATTTGACGCGCCTATTGGATTTCAAATTCTCGGGTTTCTACTGTGATTCGTATTATTTAATCGGACAACATGACTGGTGTATATATATATATATTCCTGTGTCCCGGCGTTTAATGAATGCCACTAAGGAACGAACATATTTTGACGAAGTCACCCAAAACTACGTGACCAAACGCAACTTTTTAACACGATCAATCTTCATTCGCGCTTTGCAGCAGTTTACACGACCGCTTACAAATAAGTCATCGCATGATGAACTGTTGAAACATACACTGAGGAAATGAAAAAGGTACGAATGACAACTGGCGATGGTGAATTTGACCGCATTCGAATTGAATGGCTCATTAGAATAACAATTCGTCATTAACGATCATTTTCACGCCTTTAAAATGGCCCTTGTCAGCTTCCGTTTCTTTGCGTCGGAATAACTGAATGGCCGAGTAAACAAAAATTTGCATTCAGGTGGGATGAAAAATGATTAAATCATGATCGACGAATTTGGATCTTATTGGAGTATTTGAATTAAGGCATTTAGATATTTGGTTGACTTTTCATTGTTATTTGATTAATATAAAAAGACGATTTTTTTTATGTAGAATTGAGCATTAAGTTATCGTATCTGAAAGAAAGACATGCGCTCAGAGAAATTTGATAATAACAATTTGGATGAATAATATTAATCCGGCAATTTGACTGAGAAGTTGACAATGATTTTTGACATGTTTTGAGCCAAAATATTGCGTAAAATGTATTAAAAATGTTGCGCGTAAAATGTTAAAAATTAATACACGGATAAAAATAATTAGGACATTTTACTATAAAATAAAGCAAATGTAACCTACACTGGCAAAACTTTGAATTTCTCTTATCATATATAGTAAAAATGTACGTAAAAATTAATTACAGTCTAAATCAATTACATTTAGAACATTAAACCTTACTTTTATAAGTATATTTTTTTCTAAATAATTGGGTAATTCATATTTGGTGAAGAATAATACATGAAATAGGAAAACACAGAAACAAACAATTAATCAAATTACGAAATTATAAAATAATACTAATATACTTTATGTAGAATAGTAAATTGTATGTAGAGTTAAATAACAAATACATAATATTTGTAGTCATTTTTGTAGTCTTGTGTATGTTATAAACTACCATATAGGACATTAATAAAATTACCATTCGATATATATTCCCTTATTAGCACATCTAATAAAAATTTGAAAAAGTATATCTCTCTCTCTAAGACTTCATAATATAATCATTTAATAAATATGAAAAAGAACTAAACCGATATCAATGTGTTAAAATTTTATAAATAAATTCTTATCTCCCGAGTATTATTTATATTGAAATTTATATTGTAATTATTTAGAAAGAATGATTGCATTTCCTTATTTAAGACCATGGATCAATATGATTCCACTAACGTACCGTTATAAAATTTGATCGATTTGTTTTTACATATCAACATATATAGAAGTCAAATTTTTAAGATTCTATTCAACAGTCATTGAATAAAATCAAACTGAAAACTCAATTCAAAGTGTATAATATATTTTACAAATTGCGCAATATGAATATTATAGTTTTAAAAGTATATATCAATAATTAAACCAAAGCATAAACCAATTGCACACATTATTTTGATAAATCAGATACTATAATTTTCAGGTTACATATGAATAATCTAAACCCGTATATATAGGAAAATGAAAACCCGTATATAAACAAGTGGCACGACTGCTTGAAATACGCTTAATTCAAACCAAGGATACCATTCGTGCCGGCAACCATACATTTATAACGCCGTCTTGTTCGTTCCCCCGCGAACATGTTAAATAGACCCAAACCTTCGCGACCCGCTTGCGAATCAACCGCCGTCCCAAACGTCGGACTCCTTGTTCAACAACTGCGAGAACATTATTATCGAGCGGATTAAAAGTTAGAGCGGCGCTAGAAGTGGCTTCTAACTTGAGCAATTTCGGAAACTGCAGGAACCCGTTTTAACCGGTATGTATGTATATATATATACACACACATACATACAGCACTCGCAATTGTTCCGTCTCATTGGTACGGCGGATGAAACGAGCGAAGCAAAGAAATCAAAACTTAAGCCTAGCCGAAGGTGCGCGATCGGCGAGCAGGCGGAATAATCGGCCGGGTTATTGGGAAGCCGATATCTAGCCGCAGCTCCGAAGTATAGAAAAGCTCGGCGAGAGAGTGGATTTGCGAGACAAGGAGGGAGCGCTTTCCGTCCGTCCGGGGGAATATACATTTCCCGAAGCAATACGGGTGTCGTGTTTGCTGCAGCTTGGCGTTGCCATATATTTAAAACAAATGCTATCTGATGAGGCGCCGCTTTGTGGAAGGCAAGATGAAACCGACGTTAGAATAAAACTCCGCGTTTTATCTCCCGGGTTATCTGCGTTGCTCGTATTGTCGTTCGGGAGCTCCGTGCAGGCGGCAATAGAAAAGGAAAACGACGTACCGGGCGAGGCAAAAAAGAGAACAGCTCGCAGGAGGAATCTTCGATTTTCGTCGGATGAGTCACCGGAGCGACGGAGCAGTCGCGCGACGACCTGCCACGGGTCGTTCGTTAATAGGGTACAAGGGTTGCGGGGCTCGTAAACTGTTTAACGCGTTTCAGCGGACGGCCTTGGCCTTTTTTTCCGAAACCCATTTCGGCGATGAATGAGCGCACTTCGGCGGAAAAATTTGACACGGATGGCACCGTGCGCGTTTCCGGAAAATCTGGTTCAGGTGTTCGCGGGTGGTCTGCGTTGCTTCCATTCGGGTGACAATATCAGCGACGCCGGGTAGCTCTTGGGATCGCCCCAAATTCAAGGTAATTATAACCGAACATTCATCTTCAGAACCGCTGGCGGAATGAACCGGTCGTCGCAATTCAGATACGCGCGGAGTGACGAAACTGGTTGAAATTCCCGGGATGAGACCTTGACCAGGACCCTAATTAGCAGTGCAGCCGAACTTCTTCGGACTGTCCATCAGGAGCCAGAAGAGGCCTCCGGTCTGGCGATGCGCGGTCGCCATTAGCCCCGATTTGCGACCAATCTGAGCGACGCTAAACCAGGATTACAAATTTGTCGGACCTGAGCTTCGTCCCCGCACCGACCTCTTCTGATTATACTTCCGTCACCGAACGGGTGACGCCGCGAGCGAGCGCGCCGGAAAAGCGAATCAGAGGGAATCGCTGACGACGAGTATATATGAACAAAAACGGGCGAGACAAAAAACGCGGCCGTTTGTGTGTGGCGCGCGCGCGTCTCCCCGACGATACGCGCGGCCCGGGTCCTATCTCCGCCAGTAAATCCGACCGTAAGTTAAACTATTGGGGAATCGAGAGGTGGCTTCGATCGCTCGCACGGCATCGGCAAAATCCTGCAGAATCAAGCTTACGTATATCTGGTAGCCTATCATCTCCATCACCATAGATTGCCCATAAAGAATCCAACCAATCCGTGGTTATACGCGGAGGGCACCGTCGAATCCCGAAATCCTTGAATCGATCTCGCCCGACGCCTTCCACGCTATTTCTGATATCTCTTTTTTTCCGCTGTTTACGGCCGGGCGTAAAGAAGATCGGTATCTTTCCACTGATACCAGCAGCCGGGCGTCCCCCGCGCACAAACACGGCTTAGGAAGACGGCACGACATTTTATAGCGACACGTTTTGAGTTCTTAATTTTGTCCCGGTTCCTTGTTTCTCCGCTTCGTGCGCGAGATAGGGATCTGTTTGAATGCTTTAATAGTTCAGGACGATCGACGCGAGCGAGAAAGTCGGACTGGGAAAATTATTTGGCGTGTTGACATAGAGTCGATGTGCGTGACATATATTTAGAAGTGTAAATAGTGTCAAGTTCATTGACTCCGAGTTTTCTTATTTATTTCGTATGTATATTCGTAAGTGGCTTGTTGTAGGAGGCATGCTGGGTGCGAATATTTTTTTGTATTATTCTAATTGCTTTTAATGTTCAACTTGTGGTCGCAAATGTTAACCATGAGTTTGGACTCGGTCAACGACGGTTGGAGTTCGATTCCTGTTGAGACGACAGATAATTATTTATTTTCTTGTTAGTAGCTATTTTTTAAATGTACAAACATTAAATATAAATGACGTTTCATTGATTTGAACGCTTATATGCATTATACAATTCTAAATAATTCGTAATATTTATTTGTATGAAGATTTAATTTTAATATATTAAGAAATCTTTTCATTTTGTATAATAAACATTTAATTTTTATTATACAATTATTTACAAATATATTTTATATCAATTAACCCTTCTGATTCTAAAGATTCCTGAAGATTGCTATGTCATTATACGTGTGAGTTACAAATGATTCTGACAAATTTCATCTAAACGATGTGATTCTTTAAAATTGATGTTCAATAAAATCAATTTTACCAACATCATATCAAGCATTGTAACAGATAATGATTGAAGACATAGACCATACTTCGTATGATTAATGATTTTTAAATATGAAATTTATACTCCCTTATATTTCAGCATTTCCCTAATATTAATATTATACAAAGAAAAAGATTTTTCAACCTTCATTATAAACCCAATGAAACCGTATATGTAATTTTAAACTTTGGATAATAAATTATTATAAAGATGTATATTAAACATAGAATGAAGTAATGTTAACGCAAGATTTTCTATTTATACTTGGCATATTATAATTTCATATTAATTTGTCATTCAACCATTTACATATATATGAGTTATTTTACCAATTTAATTTCCTACTGAAAAAAGTCACAAATTATTGCTCAAAGTTTTTAATGAAATTAAAATTAATTTATAACAAAACAAGCATGAAAATAAGCATATTCAGTGAAATTAAAAACATTCTATACGATCGCCTAAATGTTTGATACGTAATCATTCAGCAGTATTAACGATCCAATTCACTGATACTTTTAGGCGAATTAATATTAATAATAAACTTTATTAGAATATTTCCATCGAAATCAAACAAATACAAGTAACTTTCTTACTAATTAAAAAAGAAGAATATTGTATCATTAAAATATTTGCTCATCGCAATAAACGGAACACATCCAATCGCCAATCCCCCCAAGTAATTCGTCCCAACGCAACATCATTCGATGCACATTTTTGCAATCCAAAACGAAATCCCCGTCTTCATCCAGCGACTCCACCCAAGCACACGGATTTCCTTACCAAAAATTCCACTCGGCTCCGACAGTCTGTTCGGAAATAACAACACCACCGATTGGAAAGAAAAAAGGAACCCCCACATAGTCCGCAGGAAAATTTATTCCGCCGATTAAAATAGATGATTGAATTTACAAACTGACGACTTTTCCAGCGAAGAGCTTTTTCCCCGAGGTCCAGTTTGGTGAGAAATAAATCATTCGCCCGGTGAACAAAGACGGGGAATTAAATGTGTGCCATTATGGTCGAGGACCCCCTTAATGTAAACCCAATAATGACATAACTTTAGGATGATAAAATCGCTCGTTTGTCAAGGGTGACGATCCGAACTTTCTTCAAAATTCCATCGAACGACTGTAAAAATTCCGAAACGGCACGCTGCTACTCACGCGTCACAATAACTCCAATAAAGGCCCTGTTTCACGCTCAGATCCGGCCCTCCCCCGGCGCTGCCCAGGGAGCTTCCGGCCGGGCCATAAAAGAATCATGGAGAGCACGAGAGGAGTCGACGATGCGTCGTCGCTCGCCGGGATGATGGATCGCGCGGCCGCCAAGAAACAAACCACCTATGTCCAAACTAGATTGGCCGAGTTCTCGAGTGCCCGAGAAGATGTAAGCGACGAATAAAAGGCGCTGCTTTCATCGACGCGTTGCGTCAAAGAGGAGCTCGCGCAACAATGACCGTCAAAACCCAAATGACTTCCGAAATACTCCATCACTCGGGGAGAGTGAGAGAGAGTTAGAGAGAGAGAGAGAGAGAGAGAGAGAGATACGCATCACGTTCACGAGATATTCATTGCAGATAGTCCGCGCTGGTGTGCCATCGAGATATAGATATATGTATATATATATATAATGCAACATTGGGACCGATTCAATTGACCAATCGGAACTGCTCGTTTTGTGCTCGGTGAAACCAGCAAGGTGTCGATGAATGATTTGAACAATGGCAGGATTCTCGGGTTCGAAAAGGATATAGAAAATAATTCAGGGGGTGGGGAAGGGACAGCGACGCGTATCACGCGCGTGCATTTTTTGACGCGAAAAAAAAGAAGTTTAGGATATAAAAGTGGGTCTGTTCGAAAATGCGATCGTAAACGGAGTTAATGCTGGTCGTAAAATAATAGTCAATATAAAGGAATATGTATTGTACAATGGTAATAATAAAACGAAAACTGTATAGAATTGCAATGCAAATAATATAAAAATGGTACGTATATTATAGAACAAAATTTATCAGATTTTCAAGACTATCTTACCGTTACGATTTATACGACTTTATATCATCATGCGCGAAAACGGACATATTCCTATCTGACGTTAATTTGATTTCATCCTTCTACAAGTGGATAGATGGATAAAAACGACTCACGAGTGGTTGTAATAAACTGAAAAGGTATAGTGAAAAGTATTATATTTTATAGATTTTTTATTAGATGAATTTATAATTGTTGCGTGGTTTTGACTTAATTCTGTTATAATTTGAAGTATTACTTCCATGCTCTTTCTTTTATGATGTAGTAACTTATGACCGGCGCTTGTAAGATCGAAAAATTTCGGAAAAATGAAAGAAGCAATAATAATCCATCTGTTGAACTCTTCCACGAGACATAATATGCTTTTAAGGATATGGAACGAGAGATTTGTGATTTTACAAAGAACGCCGAATCCCTGTCGGGCGGAGTGCACTACGAATAATTTGAAACGCAATTGAACAAACATTATCCAGATGTGGTTGCGGAAGCCACTGTTGACACTTTAATGTCTATAATAAAAACTGAATATAAGCTTTGCACCGAATAAATCCTGATATTCCTTGGCTACTACAAATTTGATGTACAAAAAATAGTCTGATAAATGTATTATGTTACATAAAACACTGCATTTGAATGCGTATAAAATTTATTAACACGCGTTTATTTTGTGATAAATAACAAATTAGTTTTATTACAAAAGATAAAAATGTATAAAAATAGCTTTTATATCAGACAATTTTGTAAACCTATACTGTAAACCCAGTTCTGTAAAATTGCACTCATAGAGTGTAAAATTACACATTAAGCGTAAATGTTACACAAAAAAATTAATATTCTTATTATATTAATGTGTGTAAAACTCCTCTATGTAGGTATAGATTCGCTCAGTGAAGAATCAAAAAATCAGCAAGCATATATTATTTAATCCATATTTAAACACAACAATTTTTGAAAAGTGTCAACTAAACAAATTTACAACTAAAAAGCATTTAGAATTACTTTCAAAGAATGTCGTTCAAAAGTGAGGTTATATTTGACTACACCTAGTGTAATTTTACACTTGTCGTGTAAAATTTACACTGAAAGAAAAAATATAGTAATCGTAGGATGGTGTGCTCCATAATGTACATTTTTTAATATAATATAGTAATTGATATTCTATAAATAATAATGTCTATTATATATATAAGAATATTCGTTATTAATGCTATTTTATTCTGCGGTCCTTATAAAATATAGTAAAACTACGCTGTACGAGTGTGATTTTACAGAACTAAGTTTACAGTGTAGTGAATTTTGATTATTATTATCATTAATTAAATGTAGCAAATGCTAACAAATTTAATGAAAGTTAACATATAAATGACGTAAATAGTAATATTTTCTAACGTAATGTTTATACTTTTGTTTCTTTATCCTATAATTATCTGACATAATAGTCTGATAAATTTGACAGGATTATTTTTTTCGGTCTTTTAATTAATTTCATTTTACACATTAACTGTAAGTGTTTGTTATGTGCATTAATGTTTTTTTTGTTTTATTTATGATTCTAGTTAGTATAATTTCAATAATATTGTTAATTTTGCGAATTATATTTCTTATATTGCATGTAGTAACTATTTTGTACGGAATCTTAATTTTGTTATATATATTCAATAACATTAATTTCATTATCATCTATACATTTGTTAGTAATATACTATAACTACCCTTTATCTACATTAATTCCATTAATTATCTTGGTTAAATTCTAGTTTCGTCAATCATCAACGCATTTCACTAATTCTTTAAGTCTTTCCATTTAATTAACGTACTTATAATTCTAATTTCAATGACGTCGTTAATATATTGCCTACTTTGTCACCCCCATCACGAGTGTATAGTTTCTACTTTTATCAACGATGTCAACTAAATTAGTTTTCATTAGTTTGGTTAATTGCAGCCTTTTATTAATGCTCATACAAACACACACATTGATCGCGTATTAACCAAGTATTGATTACATACTATGGCTATACATGTCAACACGTATCGGCCCCGTTGGTACATTATACGCAGCACGCACTCAACCACACCTCCACCATGCACCGACCAATTATCAACCATACATCGGTCAGTCATCGATCGCGTATCGACGCAACCGGGCGCAAATAAAAATCTATTTGCAAGACCGGGCCGCGCATTTTTATCATCCCCGTTCCACGGCAGCGCCACTTTGACACGGGCGTTTTATCTCCGCGCGTGTTTCCAGTCGTCGCACACTTTACCAATCGACACTTGAGGCACCTAAGGACTCTCGGCCGATTAGCAGCCGACACGAGCGAACACAATTTTTCGTGTTCGGCTTTTTAACGCCGATCGTCGCGCAGCTCAAGCAGCCTCGCCGAAGAACAAACGGATCCAAGCCAGACCCGACTGGACCAGGAAAAAGAAGACCAGTCGTTAACGGTTTCCACAAATCTTGACCGCGTTTGGTAATAATACCTGACGGAAAAGGAAAAAAAATAAAGAAAAGGAACGAGCAAACATTTGTGGCTATTGCGGAATCGTGTTTTTTGTTATTTATTCGAAACATGTCGAAACAGATACGGAATCGTTGTGGCGCGGCAAAGAATGCCGATAAAGACTTGAAATCGTAGCCGGAAAAGTCAGAGATGCTAATCTGTTAACAATTGGACTTTTTTATACTCGTTCAGGGAAACTCGTGGCGGCGCGTGAGCCTCGAATCCGAGTTGATTTAAATAACGAATACGTTTTGTTTTTTACGTCGATGCTGTCTGACCAAAAAGAAAGTCTTATTGGTAATGACGGCCGGCTTCGAGTCGACGGTCGGCCATTGCGAAGCCGAGTCGTAATCGGTATCAGCCCCGAGTCGGTGTGATGATCGTTGTTTTGAATACACTTTCATCGATCCTTTTCTTCGGCTGTTTTCTTGTTTGACACGGAACGTCGCTTTGAAAACCAGTCCGGTGTATTCACCTCGGTTGACCTTGGCAAGAAAATGGTGACATCTGTATACTGACGGGAGCGGTTTTGTTCCGAAGCGGACATCTCGTTGCATATCAATTTGACGTTGTTTGACAGAAGATGTCATGTCTTCTGCGCATGTACTTGTGAATTTCTAATCGGTTCCGACACGACTCTCACATAATAATAATAACAGGGTATCGTACGCTGATTCCAACAGGAGCGACGAAAACACCGGATTAGTCAAATCAACACTAAGTCAACACGCGGCAGGTTCATGCCTTTTCCTAATCCTCTTTTTTGTTTAACTCCGTAATCGCGTTAGATGGAGCTAATTGCGTCAAGACGTTTATTTTTAGGACGATGGTCTTCTGACTCGTTTGATTAACTCGTGTATCATAATATTAGTAGTATTTGTGTTATGATGTGATTGTAATTTTGGGAGTAATATAAATAAAAGGTACTAATAATTAAAATCGTATTAACAATTACATGCATTATTAACTGAGAAGCAAGCGTAACAAAAACAAATTTTTTACAAAATTTCATTCTGTTTAGTTATTACTAATAATGGTACACGGGGAGAAAAAATAGCATTGGATTAAGAACATTTTTTATTAGATCCAACATCGATGTCTGATGTAGAGGTTATATGTTTAAACCAACAACGTCATGTCTTAAAACCGTTTAATTACAAATG
>JABFQC010001247.1:0-20287 GCA_022817085.1 Psilanteris sp. ZL-2020 | reverse complement strand
TCAAAGTACAATCTTATTATTACTTTAATATTAAAACTCATATTTTAATACACATCGAATGATCATATTAATCTGATATGAAATATTATATGATTTAATTTCAATTATATAATCTATTAAGTAAATTGTATAAAATTAAATTATGTATGAATATACCTTCAGTTATATAATATTTACAATTATTTTTAAATACATAATAAAAGAGTAAATTTAATTTTAACAAGGTATGCAAAAAATAAAATGTATACTTTATATGTTTATATATATATGTATATGTGTATGTATATTTATAAATATTTATAGTTGCATATAAATACTAATAACTCTGTTTTATTAAAAATATAATTAGAGCGATTTTCTACACTTAACAAACTACAGTTATCATTAAAATATAAATTATAATTACAAGTTGTTAATATTGGCCAAAAAAATATTAATATGCATAATATACATAATGTTAAATACGAAGTATAAACACGGAATAATGAAATATTAGAAAGTTAAAATAAGTATTATATTTCCAAATGTTTATAATTTTTTCGAGTAATTATCAGCATATGTATAAATAATATATTATTTAATGTAATATGTGAAGTAAAATTAGAACAAGTTTTATTCAAATTAAAATATTATTATAGTTGAAAAAAGACAGTCACTTGTTATAATTTTCTAACGTGTGATATATTATTTATATAAATACAAAATAATATTTATGAAGCTGAATGAAAAACTGAATTTCCGAAATTATTTCATAGAATATATTATGTTTGGAAAACAAATTTCAAATAGCCTTGTCATATATTTTTAAAATTAACAATATTAAAAAAAAGACGTAAATATAAATCATTGAAAATAGAACATACATTCATTTTATCGGCAAGTATAAAAATCATATCAAATTAATTTAGTCAAACATCAAAATCAAATACAAAACTGTTTAATTAACATTCGCTAGCTTTCTGAGTGCATAATCATTAAATCAAATTTAGAACATCATTTGATTTTAATCTCACAATTACTAACAACCATTGAGAAAATATTTTGAATGATTAATTTGTTAACAGTAAAGAAATATATTATACAAAATATATATATAAATATAATATACAATATAAATGTAATAAATACAAAATAAATTATACATAACAATAACAACACTAATTAAATCTTTGAATTCATACGTTTTAAATGCTAAAAATTTGCAAAATTAACAAATGATTCGATAAAATTTAAATTATTAATAATAATCAATTAAAAAAAAACAAAAAGTATTATCATTGTATTAAAATGAATAACAAATTGTTTTTAAGAAATCTGAATTAGTTAAAAGAAGGGTTAGGTTATTTATAATTATTTAAATGTTACTCACGTAAACAAACAAAACGTCAATTAAGTTAAAAACGCGAGCATAAATAGTAATTTAATTGGCGCGCAATCGGATGCGAGATTTATTTATCTAAACCGCGCAATTAGTGTGATTCTGCGTGGATAAAAAATAAAAATAAAAGCACGAAGAAAAAATAAACGAGCCTGAACCCGTCCGCCGGAGATGGTAATTTTTGCCACAACTCCTCGGTAAATGTCCACCCTCGCAAACAATAACCGAAACTAAGCGGCGTCCCGGATTAACAGGTTAACGTTTCCCGTGGCCCCTAAATCTCTTTCCGTTCGAGTCTAGAAGCCGTAACGGAAGATTCACCGCCGGAAGTGCCAGCGAAAGAAGACCGAGTAGAAGAAAAGAGTAAGAGAAATGCTTATCGTGCGGGGGAGGGCGAGCGGTCGGGGGCACGCGGAGGTGGCGGTAAAGAGAGCCGGAGGGAGGGGTTCGTCTCAGACTGGCTCTTACCTACTGATGAAGGGTTGTTTGCCGGTTCGCGGTACGGGCGGCGGCGATACCTCCCCACCCCGAGTCACGGGGCGAACGGCCCCGCGTGGGGGGACTCGGGAGGGGCGGCTTGCGTCGGGACGCATTCGCTCGGTGGCCGCCACCGATTCGGGCCGCGATCAAAATTCGAGCGCAAAATCCGTCCCCGCTCCCTTTCCTGCCCCTGCAAATATTCGCCAAAAAATCCCCTAATTGCGGTCCCCCTTGGTCACCCAAGCCCGCGACCTCTCGTGCACCCACCCCCTCCGTAGATCCCAGCGATGCCCGACCCCAGTGGTGCGACTCGGCGTTTCGGTCGACGACGCAAAGTCAGCTGATCTTTGACGTTTCGCGTACACGTGTATTCGCGGTCGACGTAAACGTCGCTGCGCGAGAATACGCGCTCGAGTTTGTTCGCGCCAACGTGACTGCGCAACACGCACGGGGGTATCCATGTGAGTGCAAAGGCGAGTGATACGTCTTACACGTGTTCGTCGATCATGTCAGTATAATCAAATCTGGAGTCTGTCGTCTGTCGCGAACAATCTGCTACTTACGGCGACGTTTTTTTGAGTAACTTTTAGATTGCATTCTAGCGGCATTTTATTTTAAGAAGCAGTACATATTTCGCAAAACAAAACATCATATTTATTTGTTTACTTATAACGTTAAATTAATAATCATAATTAATATAAAATTATATTTTGTTATTTATAGAAAAACAAGTACGTCTATAGTTTCGCAGACGTTTGTTTTCGCACAAATTTAGATAACGGAGTGTGTATTTTCATATAACATAATTATGTCAGAAGGATATAATTATGATGAATATTTCGTTGAAGATTTAATTGACGTGGTGGTGGAAATTAACGTTGTTATTAATTTGATATGTAGTGCAATGCGTGACTTCATTTATAAGACTTTTTTTCACAAATTTTGAATTACGAACGCAAAACTTGGAAAATTATATCCAGTTTGTTTTAGTTGAATGTGTTTGTATATTGAAAAAACATACTTCAAGAACGGACGCCTTAAGTATACATAGTAGACTATTGTACTACTTTTTCATTGTTTTATATAAAACGTTTGCTTATAAGAAATATGTTACAATAGCTTTTGTACTCTTAAAGATATATTTATACTCTGAAAAAAGGGTGATTGATAGAAGAGCACGCGTATAAATCTTAAAATACAAATTTTAAATGCTTTACTTATTATAGAGATCTTAACACTATTTAATTTCACATTCTAATTCATTTAATTTATATCTGTTTACAGTGTAATAACATTTAGGATTAATTTAACATTTCCTCAGTTTTTATGATTAATATTGTTATTATCATTATTTTATATATATTAAATATCAACATATTGTGGATTCTAATGAATTAAAATGATTCATTTATTACTGAAGACAAGTAATTCGAATTATTGTTTAATGGCAATGAATTATTAATTTTAAATAATTATATTTATTATTACAATTAAGTGACTAAATCTTAATCTGAAATTTATTTTTGACATTGCTTGAATCACAATCAATTATGTATTTCAAGTGCAAATATAAAGTATCTTTTGAGCTATATTTTTATCACGCGTATGAATTAAACAGATATCCTGGATCACTTGACAGGTCATCATTATTTCTTTTTATAATTACTTCTCGGCTGTTTACCTCGACAGCAAGTTTTTCAATCCCTTCATAAAGTTTCCTTCAAGTTTCGCTTTTAACTTTGTATCTTACGGGATTGCATTTTTGCGTTCATCGCGTTTTCTTGATCTTTCAATCTCGCTAAATAATATTCTCATTTAAATAAAGAACTCGCATTGCAGTTGCCAGCTTCACTAGCTTCACACAAATGAACAATATTTCTGGACCTTTATTCTGGTCCCGTTAACGTTAACAAACCAAACAAATTTAATTGAGAAACATAGTTTTTGATAACTCACATTCAGGCACTTTAATTTTGAAATGTTCTTAGCATTGCTTTTAAAGTTAAATGCAGATGATGTAAACATTTAATTTTGATGGCTAGCTGAAATTAAAACACACCAATAAGGTAAATACGTTTTGAACTTGGCTATCTCTTAGTGCACATTCAAAATCTACTCAATAAGTCATTGTGTTTATTCGATTCTCGCTTGCAAATTTCATTGGTTGTCTCAAAATCCAGCTTGCTCTTGATTATTCCACCGGGCGATAAGAAAAAACATCCCAAAGGCTTTGCCCGATAGCTCACAAGAGACGACGATCCGCCCATTTCAGTTCATCCTTCCACTACATTCATCTGCAAACATTCAGTGATCCTGTTTATAGAGATGTCTTAATTTACTAAGATGACCTATTTACAGAAATTAAAATACACCTTCAAATTATGTGTACTTATTACATCAATTTAGGTCCAAATTATATTTTTAAATGTGTATTTATACGTTCACAAACGAACACAACGGAATACAATTATTAGGAACAACAAAATTGACAATATTGCTTCATCCGATATTATACAACTTATTTAATTATCTGATTTGATTTTAAATTATTTGTATGATTTTATAAGATAATACAATATTTTTGATATATATTTTACTTTTACGATATATGTTTGAATATTATTTATACGAAAACTGACATTACATACACATACATATATATACATAAAAACTGCAGGTCGAATCATAAAAATGTGGACAAAAAAATAAAAATTAAATATCTATAAATGAGACGTTACTTACAAAACGCTTCAAAATTGTTACAAAAGTATCTCTTTTAAAGTTTTTGTAACCACTGATTTTGAAGAAAGTGCGAGTTTTGCGGGAAACGTGAACGAATGAAACTTTGAAGAGTGGTTGCTTTCAGTTAAAATACTTTTTGTAGTTACTTTTGAAAGACATTTGTGTCTCTATTCGGTAAAACACCCTGGCGTGAGATAAGTGGTGTCATGTTACTGAAAAAACACAAACAGTAAAAAAACGAAAAAAAAAAGAAAAAACACCCAAAGTACATCTGGCAAAAATGTCTTCAGACAACAATCCTTGTAATTTTCGTGGACATTTTTTTCTTAGTTCTTTTGGCAGCAATTAAAACACCTCTACACACGCGCTCCGCATATCTCAGACATTCTTGAACTCGATTATCTTCAAAGCCGCGCCATCTTTGGTCTCAATTTGCCGAGATAAAAAAGATCCTTCGTTTGTGCGCGACTTGTGTTCGTTGCGATTAATTTTTCAACGAAGCCTTCTTGGTTCGGTAAACCTGTTGTGATGGCGTGCGTAAACAATTTTTACCAGTACCGTTTCAAATTTGTCAGAAAAATTGGAAGCACGCTTCGATCGTTACACGCGTATAACATTTATCGATAAACTGGTCGACGAGAATAAGTTATTCGGTTTGCGAGGAACTCCGAGCTTCGTAGGTGCGTGCGACTCGTCTTTCGAGTTTAATTGATACGAAATGAAATCAATGTGGGCGCGAGAGAGCTCCGACCCGAAACCCCGCGCGAATCTGACAATAAAGTTTGGCGCAAGTTTTCGGGTCGCGTTGATCCCGGCGTGACGCCACGGTGCCCTTGAGAGCCGCTTTAAAGCTGCCAAAAAGTGTGCTCGTTTGCGTCGAAGTAAAGTGAAACGCGACGGCAATTTGAAATAGAAAAAAAAGAACGAAAAAAAAAAATAAGAAAGGACGGAAAGAAAGAGATTGAAAAAGATAAAGCAGAGAGAAAAATGCGCGTCTGAATTGGCGTCCGATGCGTAGTCGAATGCGAGACCCAGCAATACGAATCGGTCGTCGATGCAAATCCGCGCCACGAGTGCGTTCTCGAATGTCCGAGTCGGTCGAATCAATTGCATATTGCTGCCACACGGAGATATTAATCACGCCGAACGGCCGCTTTCACCACGTGTACGTCTAATAGCGCAAGATTCGCGAGCGCAAAAATGCGCAAAACTGCCGGAGAACAATTGATCATTTGGGATTTGCACAATAAACGTGATAACGGTCTAGAAAGAATCAATAAAACAATAAGAAATGAGATACGCCCCTGCGAATTTATTTTATCCCGGGCGATGTTGTTGAATGCACGAGGCCAATAGTACCGGACGGGTTTCATTTATCAGGTTCGCGCGGAGCCCCCGAACGGCATCGCGGTTGAGGCATTGTTTCGGACCGCGCACTAAAGCGCCGCTTTTGACGTCGGCACCACGAACTGCTGTTCATTCTAATGAACCGTTTGGTTTGCGATTTCATTTGCAGATCAATCGAACTGGGAACTGGGAGGTTGCGAGCGTTTATGGAAGCATCAAAGAATACGCGCGCAAACGGAAGCTCACGACTCGCAAGGTGGCTTCCCATAGTGTGATAGATGCAGAAAGTGAGAAGAAGGAATATGTCGCTGTTGATGGCGAGTCCTGACGAAATGGACCATCATCAATCCCATTACTCGTTAAGATGGAACAACCATCAGGTGCACATTACACAAGCTTTCGAACAGCTACTTCATGATGAAGTTCTGGTCGATGTGACCTTAGTGTGCTCCGATTCCAGTTTAAAGGCGCACAAGGTCGTGCTCAGTGCCTGCAGGTAATCATCATCAAGCAAGTGCCAAATAGCGCGTAGCGTTCCTCTGGTTGGGTTGCCGCACGTCTTTGTCCAGCCTCCCTACACCCCACGTGCCATTTATTCATTACTGTTATTCATTTTGATTGACTGTTTTAGGCATTTTCCGCTTTTAACCATAGCCCGTAATTGCGCAGTCGCTCAACTGCACCGCTTTTGTTAGAACCGCTTATGCTGACTTGTCACAAAATTTAATGTGCGTTCGTCTTTGTCTGTTTCAGTCCCTTTTTTGAGAAAATATTCGGAGAACACCCTTGCAAGCACCCGGTGATTGTGCTCAAAGACTTCCCGGGTCGCGAAGTGAGCGCCCTCATAGATTTTATGTACCGCGGCGAGGTCCGCGTGGGACGACAGGAACTTGCGAGTCTTATGCGAGCAGCGGAAAACCTACAAGTGCGCGGACTTGCTGGCTCTGAAACTCTGCCCGCGAGTCCACCCGTCTCGCCGGCGACGAACGTAATGACAGCCGAGCCATCCACGCCCGAAGAAACGCCTCGCCAAGAATCCCCGGAGGAATTTGACAACGCGTCCGACAGCACCGTGGGCACGAGGACGCCCTACCCGAAGGAGTTCAGGATAAGCCAGTTCAACAACTCGATCCGCGAGCAGTACCGCGACCAGCTGCCGGAGTGCAATTCACCGCTGATGCCGCGCAGAAAGCAAGCCAGACCACGGCGGCGGTCGGGGGAGCTCGTGCCCCAAGACCTGAGCCGGCCCCACCCCGTAAGCAGCCTTAGTCCCCCCTCGATGAGCGGCCTCAACCTGATCAGCAACCAGCCGACGCACCACCAAGTCGCCGCGCAGCCGCCGACGTGCAGCTCGGCGTCCAGCCAGCCGCCGCAGGAGGAGATGGCGGAGAACCTGTCGATGAAACGATCGTCGCCGCCGATCGGCCCGCAGGACCAGCCGATTAAGACCGAGAGCGAGAGCGCCAGCAGTCCTCGGTGCTCGCCGCTCACCGGGGGCAGTCTCCACCCGGACGTGCCCATGCAGGATCTGCCAGCCGCTGCCAACTTGAACGCTATGTCCGCGATAACCCACACTGAGTACCTGGCAAATTTGGGACACCTCGCCCAATGGCTCCCACCGACCCGCGACGGCAGCCCCCACGGCCGACCGGCGCCCTCGCTGCCGCCGCCCCCACCGGCGCCCCACCCGTACCAGCAGCAGGACGCGCGAAGGTCGGTCTACCACATGGACGGACTGAGCCCCATTTTCGCGCACAACCCGCACAACCCCGACCGAAACAACCTTCTGGCGGATCTCCACGACAGCTTCAAACCCGAGACGCTGCACGGATTGTTCGGCAACGCGGCGCTCGGCGCCACCCACGGCACGGGCAAGAAGACGAAACGGCACCGCAACGACGCCGACGGCCATCCGCGTCGATGGAGTGACCACAGTCGCGGCTTGCCCGTTGGCCGCCCCAAGGGCCAACACAGCGCCCCCCGCGGCGGTCCGCCCCGGTCCTGGACCAACGCCGAGCTCACCGAAGCTCTGCAGCACGTGTGGAACAAAAAGATGACCACTTCGCAAGCTAGTCGCATCTTCGGCATTCCGTACAACAGTCTGCTCATGTACGTGCGCGGCAAATACGGCAAAAGCCTCAAACTCGAGCAACTCCGGAGGGACTGCACTGGCGCCGCCGGTGAGGTGATGAACTCACTGAATAACAACGTTAAGTCCGCTGTTCAGCCGCCCCAGATGCCGCCCCATCCGCTCGCGGGCCTGCCGCCCCAACACCCGGCCGACGACGGTGCGTTTCCCCACCCGCTGCTCGCGCAGAACTTCTTCCCGGAGTTCAGCGCGGCGTTCCCGGTACCGGTTAATATGGTCCACTTGCTGCCGCCAAGCGAGCAGAACACTTACGATCCGACTAACAACAATCAAGTCTCGAGCAATAACGGCACCAGCGATCACCCACCCAGGAGTCGGAGTCCCTCGCCGATGCGCGCCAATCACGCGAATCACGACGTGAAGCCGCCGCCGCCGCCGCCCCCGCAGCCGCCGCAGTCAGGGCCAACGGTGCTCCACCAAAACGGATCCGGCGAATAGGTCGCGCCAGACCTATATCGCCCGTCGCTGAAGCGCTTAAATCTTTGCAAGACTGAATTACCTTCAAGGTAACACAAGACCGAGCACTCGTCCAAGTTCACCCCGTACACGACACGGATTCCTTCGATACTGCTTGACCTGCGGTTACTTTGGTTAATTTTTGTTGATGCGAGATAGCGACGTACATTTTATTAAGAAAACGACGACCAGACGAGACTATGTTGCGTTTACACTGTTTCATTTGTACATGCGTCAAGATTAATATTATTTGGTGTCAATGGATTTATTTTTCGCTACACGGATTCATGCCGAATGTGAGACTCCACACTCATAATTAAATGATGGCAAATTAAATTCTTGATAGAAAAATATTATTAAGATCTCAACGTCAGATTATTTTATATATATATATATATATATATATATATATATATATATATATTCATACACGCGAGCATATATATTTATGTATATATATATATATATATGTATTAATTTTGTTTATTTAAATATTTTATTTTTATTGTTCTTTTCGTATTTTAATCCGATCATTGCTCACACGATTTGTTGTAATGCTTTTAAGAACGTACATTCTTTTTATTCAGTTATTTTATATTTTGGTCCAACATTTTTACTAAATTAATCACAAGCATTTGCCTTAAATTAACGTCGATTGCAATCGATTGTACAAGACTGTGTTCCTCTACAATTTATTATATTTTAAAATCATTCAACGACAACGTATACTACAATTTCTATGTACCTATAAAGCCCTACACGAACCATTTTTATATCCTTTTTTTATACACAACGCACAATTATTGTACTCAATTATCATATACTTAACACTGATTTTAATTGTTTATTTATTTTATTTTATTTTTTTTAATTATTATTATTATTATTATTATTATTGCTTTTACTTTTAACGTACCTCATTTCAATTGAAGCTCGTGATAATTTAATTAATGACCACTAAAGAGATTCAGTCTTTACGTCACGTTAGTTAATGACGATTACAATAACAATTTGTATGGTCAAAAATTGCGCTTTAATGGAACAATTCGAAATTTGTTTCCAGATCAAATTGTATTTGCATTCATACGGTGCAAACGATGCACAACAATCGTCAGGAGCTTCGAAGATGCATAACACATTATTATCTTCATTTTAAACACGTCATCTCACGAACAAATCTTCAATATTCATTTGTAAAATTTTTCTCATTTACTCCGATATGTACATAATGTAAACACATACTGCATTATCACACATGTTACGTTTAAACGAAAGTTTTCAAATAAAATATAATTACCAAAGCCCATTGCGTTAAATATAAACCAAACTGTCCATCCGTTGCAACAACGCAAGAATTTTATTTGCCAACAAGACACACACTCAGCGCCACTATTAACAGTTCCTGCTAGAACGAGCAATCGTATACCAAATAATTTTACGGTGAATAAATACTGATCGTGTGTCAGAGGACGCGAGACGGTCGGCGCACGGCGTGTGCATATCGAATCGCAATTTTGTATAATCGCCTCGTTTCGGCATACTATTTTCGTCGTCGTGTGCACTTAATCGACCAATGATTTCGCGTCATTTTGCACAGCGTTAAGCGAAAACGAAGGACTGGAGGAACAATTTGACGGCGGGATGTCACGGGCTCGACAAGACGTTCACATACCAAATAATTCAACGGAAAGGTGAAAAAGTCGCGTGTGTGAATCGCGCAATCAGTCGCTTTGGGAGCGACTCGTTTCGCGCGGCTATTTTCGTCCTCGGTCGGGAGAAACAAAAATCCTTGTCGAACTGGGGAAGGGATGGGGGGGGGGGAGTCACGAACTGGATGGGACATTTCACGGATGCGAATTTTCGTTTCGTCGAGCGCGGCGAAATGATGCAAATTTTTAATGGGGTTCAGTGCAATAAGCGTTCAAGCTATCCGAGAATGTGTCCCGCGTGCTTTTTTTTATAGCAGTCGATTTCGCGAAAAATAGAAAAATAACCCTTTCGAATTTTTGTTTTCACCGATGCGTCGAAATTGCCCGCGCGCCAAAATCTGCGCGGAACCACGCGCACTCGAAGAGTTCTTGTGAATTCGGACGGGGTGGGGGATAGGAGGGGGTGCCAAAGGTCCGTGGCGACGTCTTGCGGGGGGGATTCGCAATAGCGACAACAATCCGGTACAAGACTGAACTATAAGAATTTTCTTGCCAGAAACGAAATGAACCATAAGTCGGGGATCGCGTCAAATTTTGAAACGCAAACATATAGGTGAATCACACAGATCGTTGGCCACAGTTACGATAACAATATTTCGACAACCAGACGGAAGCGCAGGGTAACTAACAATCAGGGATAGCCACAGACAAATCTACGTTAAATAAAGGAAAAAAAATGAAAAGAAGAAAATACTACATATTAAACTATAAAATTAAAAAGAACTAATTCGTAAAAATAATAATTAATAATTAATAATATTAATGAATAATGAATTGAACGAGAAAAAAGAAGGATTATAAAAAACGTTCGGTTATTTCGTTAAACGTAAAGACGGTGAGTAGTAGGAGCGAGTGAGAGAACGATAGCGCGTGACAGAGAGCGAGCAAATTTTCGTGGCTTAGGGACACGGGGTTTGGGTGGGGGGGAGGGGAGGGGGAAGAATTGATTCATTTTGTCACAACTAGCGAGCGTGAACCAATTACGATAATATTACCAGTTAAATATTGCATATAACGAAACAGAATATGGAAAAAAAGAGAGATAAAGAAACGGATCTGTGCAAAAGAACGATGAAATAATTATTATAGAGAACACGGGCTAATCGAGCCCCAAACAGCCTGTACAATACAAACTAATATTACTAATTATTATTGCAATAGAAATATATATAAATATAAATATATATATTATTCTATATACAGGGTGTTTCAGAAGAGTTTATAGCCGATGCGAATTGTCAGTACTGCGCGTTCTGATGACGACGCCATGTTTGCGTTCATTTTGTTGTTGATTTTGTTTTTGCCGTCGACCGACCAATCAGAATACGATGTAATACTGTTGACGTAATTATAAATACTAATTAAGTGCGATAAGATGCGTAAGTGCAATGATGAACATGTTACGACTGTGATCTTAATTGTATTAAGCTGAAACAGCACACACACATATACACATACACCGAAACACACAAACACTCTTTGACACCTTGACGACAGACGTGGACACGCACAATTGTGTCGTTGGCCTAACTTTAATAATCTGCGCTTTTTGCGCGCTCATTTGATAACACTCGCAGCAACAAGTTCGCCCGTGGAGGGTGCGCATTCGGGGGACTTGCGGCGTCGCGAACGGCAGATCGCGCGCGCACGCGCGCTGCCGCGTCTCGCGATCCGACGAGTCGATTAAAAGCGCGATTTTTGATTTGGCGAATCATTTGAAATTGTACAAATCAGTACAAACGTGTTACCGATTTCATCTATCAATAGCTTGTTGATCCCTGGATATTCTATTACACTGTTACACCACCGAATTCCTAATTTTAAATCAACCAACCGGTTAGTTTTTCGCCGGTCAGCAGCACCATTTTCTTATCCGATGAAAGAACGAAAGAACGTTGCCGTCATCAGAATGCCGTTACCGTCGTCTCGGTCATGGTTTTAACAAATTTTTAAATTCCACTCTGTCGAAAAGAGTTTATGTTTAAATAATATATGTGCGAGTGTGTGCGTTTTATGGTCAGTGTATACGTGCGAATGTTGATGTGGTGGTTGCAAATGGTGTGTTGCACGTTACGACAAAGTAATTAATAAAATAAAAAAAAGAATAATGTGATAGGCACCACGTGCGGAATTCAGTATTAATTTACAGTCAAGTGAAAAGGATAAACGACAAAATAATCAATCACGGCGTTACTTAGGTGTTACGGGGTAGAGAGGGGGTATTGATACAGGAGAGAGAATCACAGAGACAATGAAACACACGAAGCACACAAACGCCCAAGCTCGGTTTGCGTTCTTTTCAGATGATCAACTCCGGATTTGCCCCGAACGCTCGTAGACTATTGCGGATTTAAGAATCTGCTTTGGTCAAGGCAAAAGTTGTCAAGTCCCCTGCGATCTGCTAAATTTTTTTGGACCAATTGACGGAATAAATTGACCGGTTCTATTAAATCGATCGCCAGGTTTCAAACGTCGTTTATTTATTCGTCATGAAAGTAAAATGTTGTTTACGTTGATTGGCTGAGATGAGTAAATTTAATAATACGATTGGTTATAGAAGATGTTACTGTACCAAAAAGTAAAGGTTAAGCAATGTCTTACAACCAAACCGTGATTTTGCTAAAGTACATCTTACCACGGGACTATTTGCGAGCTATTTATTTAAGTCCTTGTTTCGATCGATTTGACATTGCCTCTTTATCCAGTTTAATTGTCCAGGGGACTTGCGATTGAAAAGCACGTCCGGAGTTGCTCGGGTGACGGAAGTTCGCGCAAATTTGAGCCCTCGCATAAGAAGCAAAGTGATACGAGTGCAATGTTGCCAGAAGTGCAAATCCTTATTTTCGATTCAACAAAGCACGATGTCGCGGCAAACGCAAAAACAAACATCGACTCGTGTGCATTTCAGCATCGTTTAAACAATGAAGGGTCGCTACGTCTGGCACCACTCACGAGCGAATTGTGCTCGTGCGAGAATGTGAATTGATAAGTCGTACGGTAGGCTCCTTCTTTCCCTCTTCGTTCAACTCCGCCGAACGACGGAATCTCGCGAAACTTATATATACGACAGCGCCAAATCGCCCGCCCCTGGATGCGAGCAACTTTTGTTACAGTTACATGTTAAGCGCGAATTATTTACTTTGCTACGTTACTCGTGTCGACGCCCCCTCGCGACGCCCAAAAGAGCGAACTGCACATCAACGTTTGCGTCGAAGACAAAACAAAACAATAAAGGTCATCAAACAATGCTGGGTATTATGATCCCGACGGACCGCAAACATATCATTATTAATTGTTAATTTTTCTACTGCTAAGTATTCCATCGCTACCTGTGCACAATTATATCTTTATCTTTATCACTTTATTACGTCACAATAGTTCATTCTCCAAATAGCAGATACTGTTATCGCACGGACGTTTCGATAATTATTTTTATAATCCGATATGTTCATTTAATCGTGCTGATTTATACCGCCGCCGTTAATATTACCGATAATTGTATATTAATTGTTTAAGCAGATCGGCCCGACGAAAAACGGTCTGGCGCAACCCCCGAATTGACGCGCGGACCGTTTCCCGTTCGGTCATTGTATTATCTTTGTCGCGGTTATATAAATATGTATATTTCCGGTTTTTCTAACACAAAACCGCCATCCTAAGTTCCTACGACATGAGGATGAACCCCGTACGAGAAGTGAGAGGTTGCGAATTGTTTTGTTTTTGAGTAATTGTTGCGAGCACGGTTTCTTTTGTGACTCACCAGGGGGACTCGCTCGGCAGATCCGAGAGGCGTTTCAGGATCTGAACAAGTCTCCCGTCATCGGGGACTTGACGCCCGAGGAACGAACCCGAACAGCGGGTTCGAATTCCAACGAACTGTTGTATATCACTTTATTCAAAACAAGGAATGAATGTCAATTGGTTTTCGACCGCAAGAAACGCGTTTGTTTGTGCAAATACCGTGTGTGTATGAATGCGTGCGCATGTGTGACGCGATGTCTGCAATATGTTAGCGTTGTTTATGATTTTTCATACATTGTATATAGAAAAAGGAATGAGCAATTAATAGATTACGAGTGACACGTGTGCGCGAATGCCGCGGATTCTGCATTCGCGCACACGTGATTATATTTATATTTGTCTACATGTGCATTCCGTATCTTGTTCTCTGATCAGAATATGAGAAACGTGTGAACGAAGAAGCAGCGATTCGCGCTGAGCAAGTGGTCGGTGCGTTCCCGCGAACAAGGTCGTTCGTTTCGAATTCCCGCGCTCTTTCGGTCGCATCCCGGTAGCGAGTCGTGAATAAAGATGGCGCGAGATTCGCATCAAGCGGTCGGACTGCGCGTCGATAAGTTACCGACGCGCGGCAAATCGCGCCCGTGATCGACGAACGGAACGCATCGAACCAGTCGAACCCGATTTTACCGCAATCTCTTATTGAAAACAAAAGACGAAAACGAACAAGAAATAGTTACTTGCATCGGTTGTGCAGTCACGTAGTTCCTAAATCGCCCTAGCCTCGCCTCAAGCGCAATAACCAATAGATCGTGCGGTGACTTTGTTACGCGAAACAATATGGTTTATTCCGCTTCACGATAATCATATTTTCCCTCCCGGATAAACGTACTCTGCGTTTGTGTAGATTCACGTTTTGTAAACACATTTCGTTGGGCTTCGTTGTCGCCGGAAAATGTCAATCAAACGCGCAATTTAACGTTTTCAATAACAAAGTTTATTTGTTAAAGATTGTATAATAAATATTTTTTTGTAATTACAGACGTTCATTTTGTAAACAATTCCGTGTTACAACCTCCAAATTCATCGCCGCAAACGGCTGCGATAGTTATTTACTAAACAAAATAAATACTATAACTTAATTTTGGTTGACACATTAATTTTTCGCATTACTATAAATAGCAAAATCACTTCTTGGAGCGGACTATAAAATCTGATTTGTAAATAATATTATTTCTTTCGATTGTTTTTGTCCGAGCTCGTGAGTGTATTATTTGAACAAACTAAAAATATCACAAATCTGTCCACTCCTTTTACTTCAACTAACTAAATAATCAAAATCAGTTTCGTACTGCAAACGTCGTCGCGCGCGTATAATACATTTTACCTGGAAGAATCAAAAACGTTTTCGACAAGAGAGCTCGGGATTTGTTTTCTCTTTGCGCCGCGGATTGCTTAATTTATGGCGTTTGCGATGCAACCGTTGTTAAATACTCATCGCTCCGGATAACGATACATCGGAAGAACTGACAAAGTCACCGCGATCGCATGTAAACAATCTGTACGATAAGCCGGATTAAACGCTCCCCCGCTACAGAATATGATATATGATATATTTATACTCTGATTATATGTACCATAAAACGATTATAATACTACTTATATTATACAGAGCCGCCGCCACTCAGTATATTTTTTACAGGTTTACATTGTATTACAGTTTATAACGTTTGATATACAATTACCTACCACAACTACGGCATTGTCCCGCTTTGCCCTCCAGCTACTTCGCGGCAACGCGGCGATACAATTGCCGTAGTGTACATACAATATTTGACGAGTGTTCGCGGATCGACGCATAACTCCAACGGCATTCTCATTGGTCGAACGGCGTAACAATATTGCTCGCGCGTTTTCCCCGAACCCGCTCTATTGTTTTCCTCCGATTTATGTTTACGTTCGCGTTGACGTTCGACTGTTCCGCGAATCCTAACGCGCGTTGTTTACTGTATTCGTTTGTAATTGTTTGGAACGAATGTTTACGTTACAGTTTGACTTTTTGTTACGAAATTCTCAAGATTGCGGCGACACATTTTTGTTTTCGAAACGGTCAAAATTAACACCGCGGTTATTTTGAAACACGCGAGCATTTATGCATAAGTGTGTACATACTAAACACACGCGCACACACGTATGCATTTAAGTATATTTATATGCCGATGTATTTTCGATTCCCGGACACTCGTTGCCAATATTTAACGATGGATGCTATATAACAGACAATGTGATACGTTTTACTGCTGGTTACTACAGAGACTTCCTAGCTGGATCCACGCGGTCCAGCGCCACTAGTTCACTCACGCACACGTAAACTCACGTTTACATGATTTAATACAATGATTAATTAATTGACGGTATTACGTGCTAATTACGAATTATATACGATGATATTACATATTAACGAGCGCAAATGGGAGTGCGCGGACGCCGACGTTATTGAGTTGTTCTTTTGATTACCGAAGTTTATATAAGGTAGATCGTGAACGTTTATGCATGTACGCGCGGTCGGGATCAATAATGCAGAGGCCCTTTATCTTGCGGGCGACCACGTTTTACCGCGAAGCATTTTTACGCTGCATTTTTGATGCGTTGGCCGAAGCCAACGCGCAAACCAAGAGCCGCCCGCCCGATTCGCGAGTCCTTGATCCTGTTTTGTGGATCGGACCTTTCGGATAAGCGTTTGCGATCTGGGCACTGCTGAAGAATGAGTGACGTATTAGCAAGACTGAACCTGTTGATGGATGCGCGAAAGAAAGAGATAGCGAGTGCGATTGACAAAGCGAGACGACTCGCGACGGGATTATATTTAAACAATAATATATGCGCTCGAGGCTGGGACGACGCTAGCTACCTTAATACTTTCTTACACACATACCTTCATAGGCATGCGAAATCGTTGAAACGACAAAATGACGGAATACACGCGAGTTTATCCAATAAACGCAGATAAAATCCAATCGATTATTCACCCGCCCGCCCTTAATAATGAAAAATTATTGACATTATAACCCAAATAAACTGTAAATACAATTGTAAAAGTGGTTTCATTTCATTCCTCATCTTTCTAATTTTGTTGCCAGATCGCTGACGGTCCAGAAGAATCGGAGTTGATTTGGTGTCCAAATCTAAAAAAATAACCTAAAACAGTTCAAGCCCTTCTTATTATTGTTTCAGATTTGCTGCAATTGCTCAGATGTTCGACAATAAAAAGGAGAAACGACATTTCGTTGTACTAATATTAGCACCGCTATATATGTGACTCGTTTTGAGATTATTTTAAAACATTTATGTTATCTCACTCTCCCTCTCTCGATATTTATGTTATGTGGTAACAATGAAATCCTTTTAACACGTCGCCTGACCTTCCTGAACCAACAATATCATAACTCTAGAACCAATTCGAGTCCTGCCAAACAGCTACCGAGTCCTTAAACACCCGATGTTTGTCCCGTCAGTCACAAAAGGTCGGCTGGACGAGACCCGCAAATTTTCTTACGCCTAATCGTACAGAAAATGACGACGTCGAAAATCTCATCTAATCGACAAAAGCGTGCAGACTCAGGATCGGATTCGTGCGACCCGCAGGGCCCAGAGTCCTTGGCTACAGAGTCCTTGGCGGACTGTCTTCTGGATTGATGAGCCAGCTCGCTCCAACCAATTATTGCTATTCTGATTATATAATAAGCTTGGGAGATGAAGAAGACGCGTGCGGACGCATACCAGGCGCATAATAAGCTTCGCATGAGTAGTCTACGGATGATGTATGTATATATGCACGTAGGCCTCGGTTCGAAGCATCTTCGTCGGGACATAATTCGGGGGCCCTTTTGCTTTCGACGGAGAACCGTCGGACGAGGACGGACGATGCGAGCGAGGCCGCGACCGACAGGGACGATGGCGAAAGAGTGGCCAGCCAGAGTTCCGCGAATCCGCGTAATCGATTCCGTCATGTCGCGGGACCACCCAGGTGGCCCTAATAAATAAGTGAAACGCTGGTTAGAAGTAGCATTCCAGCACCCGAAGTCGGTCCGTGGGCGAGCGAGTAAGACGGCGCGCCTGAACCCACGATACTAGACGACAAACGATAGTGGTTCCCGTATAAGCCAAAACAACGCGATAAAAAACGTCGTCAACAAATAGACGTTTATATCAGAGAAGCAAGGAAACTAATGCTTGCAGCGACTCCTTTCTTGCGACAAATATTTCTACGTCGGAATCTAGTTAATTCGTATTTTAGGGATATTTGGATTTTGTCTTCCAAAAAATTATATTGACGCTACTGTCGTTTTTAAAAATTATTTTGGTATTGATTTTATATTTTTATTTTTTCGATTTGTTTTGTTTTTTATTAAAATTATGAAAACTATGAACCAAAGCGCTTTTCTATGAAAATAGTATTAGAACTGAAATTTTAATAAAAAAGGAAATTGATTAATTTTGTTTCATTTTCTTGATCATTTTTTTTTTTTTTTTTTTAATAAGTGTAACGTAAGTATTAATTAATTATGGAAGTAGTTTTTGCAATTTTTTTTGAACAAAAAATATATAACAGTCAAAAAATCTTTTCCTTTCGTAGGGGTTTCGACATATTCCGCAGAACCAATTAAAGAAACGACAAAATAAAAATATTTATAAGTACGATATGAATAAGTAGACTCTGAAATTGCATACAATGACATTGAAAATCAACGTATAATTCGTTTATGTTACGATTATATATGTTATGTACAATGTAATAATAAAAAATATTAAATAAATATACAATTATTTACAAATAGTCGTATTTTTTAATTATTCCCATAAAATTTATTGTTCTTGTTTTAAACCATCCAACCAGCATGTTCCCCGTAAATAAAATCGTTTTTGTATATTTTGTGGCGCCACTTAATATCATACGATATAAAATATATATGTAAATATATTTCTCTCCTCCGCCTCTGCACAATTTACGTTTTAATTAAGCTCCCTAATTTCGACTTTGCCAGACGTAAACAACGATTTTTTTATAATTATTATTTTAATTTATAATGATTCGTCGTGAAATTAATTATATATACGCGTATATATATGTATATTCTATTAACCTCAATAGTTACATGGACCTATATAAACGTAACTTTTAATACGGATACCTATATCGCTTTTCCAAATTGCACATATGAAACTCTTATTAAGTATATGTATATTTTATCCATTAAAACTTATCCTTTATAAAGCGTGCTTGGATTGCAATGGAACGGCCATTACGGCAAATTGCGTGTAACGAGAGCGACGAATAAACGAGGATCTTAAAAATGAATTCAAGACGAGTAAATCACAATTCGCCCACTGTATTTTGCGTTTTATATACGAGTCGCCTCGGGCCATCGGGCGCATTTACGATCCTCGAATTGGGTTCTCGAATTCGTAATGAAGCCGAACGGGGCTCCATAAAGGTGTAACATTGTGATTCTCAGTCATCGCCGCCTCTGGAGCATCTTTACTTGCCAAGATTACTGGACTTATCTGATACATCCAATCAAGGAAGCTTAATACCTCTTAGCTGATGTCTCATTTAAATCCACTGTCGTGCGACGAGATATACAATAGGAACGCTGACTTTTACGTACGATCGTCATAAATAGTAATTTTGCTTTTAATTTTACGCGATACGCAAATCGTTTTGTTTGAAAAATATCACTTAATTGATTATTATTTTGACGATGTTTAGTAAATCATGAACATTTACATTCTCCAGTTTTTTAAGTTTAAAAATAAAAACATTTACTCCAATTGACGACATATCTTAATAATGAATACTATCTTAAATCAGTCGAAGCAACAAATTTATAATTTTGTTTATATAATTATGAATTTAAAAGTAGGCTAGTTTAACTGTGATTAAAAATGCAGTTAAGAAATGTTAGGCACACTGAGAAAACAATACAGTAAAAATTACCGTGATTTTCACGGTAAATGAAAGTAATATGGGTTACAACGTAAAAAATATGTTGATATTGTTGACATTTTAATTTTTGTCACATAATTAGTCAAATCAGAACAATAATTTTTACCGTGCTATTATTTACAAACAGAGTTTAAGTATATATTAAATATTTTATATTATTTATAAAGTGTAACTATAATTTATACGGGAAAACTATAATTATAACGGGAAAAAATTTACTGTACCAGCACCCTAAAATATCAAATCTAAACAATAACCACTCGTCGTTGCCTTTCACTGAT
>JABFQC010001246.1:0-20292 GCA_022817085.1 Psilanteris sp. ZL-2020 | reverse complement strand
TTATTTTGATGGTTAATACTATGTTCTAAAACAACTTCAATATTAAACGTTAATACGTGGTAAGTGTAACGTCTTTAAATATCTGCAGTTGTCAAAGTACATTGATTCAACGTTATAAATTATTTACCTAATTAACGTTGGTAAAAAAGGTCGTTATAATGATTAATATTGTAAGTTATTATAACGTTATGATTTTACAAATTGATGAAGTTATTTTAAGACAACATTCCAACGTTTACTATTGTTTTCAGTAGACGTTAAAATAAAACGAACATCCGACGTTAAAAAATATAGTCTTTTCAACATTGCTGCTGTACTTTGACAACTACAGTTAATTTAAGACGTTTCAATAACTATGCGACAACGTATATTATTGACGTTGTTTTAGAACGACGTATTAATCATCAAAAGTAAGATTACTTGAACGTAATTTCTAGGTTTATTCCGAATAGTCATTAAGTAACCTTATCCCAATGTAAAAACGACTGGCAAAGTCGAAAATTTCTACATGGGATACTATTGTGTAACTCCATACACTCTCGCATACTCTCACATACTCTCATCATTTACACCCATTCACATATACATACAGAAATTATAATTATTATTGTAATACATTTTTATAGCACGGTCACCCATCCAAGAAATGATTACCGCAAACTGTGCTTAACTTCCTTAATGTGTATAGTATGCTGACGCTGACCATCCATCCATCAGCTCGATTTAATACAAATGCTATTTACTAAGTATTGCTTTGGACTCATCCCAGTCATTGGCCGATTATCGGCATCCAATGATCAGCCGATGGTTGTCGTTAATTATATATGTAGATAAATACGATCGGCCCAAGCTGATCATTGATCAGCACATGATCGACATTGATTGACCGATCATCGGGCATCAACCATCGTGGCCCAGTGTTCGATTTATAATCTGACAATATTGCTTGCCATAGTGGTGCTAATTGGCATAACAATCATTAGCCAATCAATTGCCAAAATTAGCCCAATTGTTTACCGATGATCGGACCTTAGATGTGCTAATTATAACTAGTTCCGATCATTGGTTTTCGATTTTAAAGTATACTATTTGCCGTTAATAAAAGTATCCATAACCACGATTAAGTCCCATACTAGTTCTGATCATTCGCAATTGATTTAAACATGTATCTAACGATGATCGGCATAACAACCGTGATAACAATGATGCGATAGTTTATCAATTATACGACCATCAATAGTCCAAGAATAATATTGATCATCAGCAACCATGCATGGGCCACTTATGTACCGATTATTAATATTGGCAAAACACCGATTTTTTAGCCTGAGTATCTTTTAAGTAGATATTGTACAATTGTACAAAATATAATCGATGTAATAATACTGATTTTATTAGTAATGAGGAAACATACAAAATATATAGTAAATAGTTGATAGTAAAATTTATATAAAGCACCGATTAAAGATATTAATCTATGTATTTTACTACACTTAAAACAGAACCCATTCTCTGTTACATTTCATTGAGTGTAATATATAAATCATAATTATTAATTTAATATCTCTTCTATTAATAATATTCCTATACAATTTCATATTTTAGAACAGCGTGAGAAATTAATTTATTTATAAATTAATATATTGTCTAGATTTAGTAAAGGTATTAAATTTTGAAAAATTAAGTAGAAATTCTAAGCAGTGAAATATGTTTGTAATTAACTATTAATCTAATTATACACGAGTAATAATCCTATAATCAGAATTAGTAAAGCCATCAACGTTAATGATATCGATTTGTGAAAGTTGAAATATTGTAAATTAATGCATTTTTTATATATATACTAATATATAAATATAAATACTTGTGATTACTTCATTATTTCTTTTCATTGCTTTAAATATTACATAATTTTTGTTCGTTTTGCACTGTGTAACTCCATTCCATTTATAGAAAGCATTAATGCATATATACAATGTATAATTATACCTAATAGTCAATATAGCTAGAATTATAATTCAAGAATTAGAATTATCAATTATTAGAATGTACCAAAGTTAATCAAATGAAATAAAGTAATATTAGATTATTTATTACACAAATTTATATTTATTTCAAAATACAAATTGATTGTTTTGTCTGTTTATAAATTACGTTATTCGTGTATTTATATTAGATATTAAAATTAAAGTGAATATTTTTCCCTTTTGTTATATATAATAATATATTATTACTTAAGATGGTTTACGTCATTATAATAATAGCATTGTAATATTATGATTTGGTCCTTAACGTCCTTAACTAATATCACACAAGTGCCATCCATTACATTCCGATATTTTCCTCGTGCAAATGTCTAATTATAATGTCATTTAAGACGTAATGTGAAGTGTTCTATAGAAAACGGCTTTGAAGTTATGTGCAAAACTTAAAATTGTTAATATTTAAAAACATTCAAAGGGGGTTCTCCAAGTCTTATAGTATTATAAAATTGCATACTTTATAAAATATACGTAAGCCATTTTTTGATTATGGGAGATTACTTTTATATAATAAATTCAAACTTTCAAATTAAATTCTAGATGTAGTAAGTCGACTCGTTTTTTATCACCTCGAAAACGAGTCTACTCCCCACGTTTTTAATACAATATTAAATTGATTTTCTTAACATTTAATATATTCTACGGAAATGACAACATGGCCTGAATTATGAAAAAAATAAGTATTAAATAGGTTTGCAGTCAGAATTTTTAGAACGATTGTATTTACATTATAATATATAGGCACGTTAATATAAAATTTATATTATATCCCAATAAACTAGACCTATAAATGAAAGGTTGATAAAACAGTCAAACATATAAATTTCAGAATATTTATTATTTAACGTATATACTTATTAGTATAAAAATCAATAATGTAACCCATTTTAATTTTGTAAATTATAACTACATAAGTTGAAGTAAAAGTAAAATTTCAAGTGCGTGGCATATTTATTATTCAAGATTGCATTTTAGGACGATTTTAGCATGTCAGTTCAGTGTAATACATTCATTAAAGATTTGGTTTTAATTAATTATTTCCCAACGTATAAGCATCTTGAACATTGTTGTTAGAATTTACTGCATACTATTATGAATTTTGTTCTTAAGATTATATAAAATTGAAATATATTGCTGTTATTTTAACACACGTTTTCAATTATATTTGTATACTTTATTTTAATAATAATTAAATTGAATTTAATGAATCAAATGAAGAAATTTAAGAATGTGCAGAATATTATCAATAGGATTTCGTAATCGAAACTACTACATTTATTTTTCAAAAAGGTTTTATTAGCTACTTCAAGTATACTTTAAATATTTTATTCGTTCTAATAGTTTACATGAATATATTATATTTTATTACATAATGTTAATATACGTAATATAATCATTGAATACAAGTAAACGATGCTATTTTGGAGAAGACACGCGAGGTATAACGCAGTATTAATATAATGTTTCAAATCAAATTGAACGCTGCTAATATACTTGCATGTAAAATATATAACATTCTTTAATCCGGAAATTATATATCGATTTTTCATTGTTTACATTTCTTCTTGATTATGCAGATCAACATATTAATACAAAATATACTTGTTAAATTAAATAAATGTAAAATTATAATTATATATTGATATAAAATATAAAAGAGAATTTTTGTAAAAATATGGATTTACTTTTATTTTCTGTTGAAAATGTTATTAATCTGCTAACATTTTTATAAAAATGAAAACATGTTTTTCAGCGTAATTACAAAATATTATTTATTTTTCGTAGAATTTTAATATTCGTGAAATTTTAACCACCAATAATGTTGAAACTAATTGCATTAAAGTGTGAGTGGTGGTAAATAGGTTTTGTCAAACATTTTATAATATATATGATCGTTATAAAAAATATTATATACAAAAAATAACTTTTCTAAATAATTTATAATAATTATATTAATGTACGGTATGAAATATAACAACTTTTTTGTACTTCACTTCGCTTGGTAAAGTTTTATCAAAATCCTGCTAATATATTTTATTCACATTTCAAATCTTACTTATTTTCTAACTTACGTTTTCCATCCGTATATTTTGTAATATAAGGTAAATGGTTAGACACTATTATTAATAGATCCTGTCATTATAATGATAAATTACTATAATACTAATTCCATTCTCAACAATAAAAAAAGTATAACAAAAATTCAAATTGAATATAATGCATAAAAAATATTCCAACAAACTCTTAATAAAGAATAATTCTTCAAGTTTGTTAAATTTACATTGCATTTATAAATTAAATTCATGTTTTAACCCGATTAATTTCAATAAGTTAAATAATTGCAATACTAATAAATTATTAACTTCTTTAGAAAGAGCTCCTTCAAACCACAATAAAATATTAACTTAACCATCGAGGAATAAATTTACAAAAATTAAAGCTTATATATATATATAATCAAGCAAAACAAATTAATTATTTAGTGAATGCCTTATTTCTCTCGGTGTATTACATATTGTTGTTTGTAATTTTTGTATGAAGTTGATTTAATTATTACCAATTAATTAATTTCCCAAACGCAAATTTTATATTACAACAACATATACCCGAAAAATTATTTTCCGATTAATTCATTAATACCAAATTTACAAACAATTATAAATCTTGAAATGTTGAAATTGTTGAATTTAAAACCGACCACACTGATTAACAAATGGACATTTCAAGTTAATTTAATTTATTTAAACACGATTGGATAAACACTTTTTCAAGAAGATTAAACAAGTTATGACTGTTTGAAAAATGTTAAATATACATCTCTCTTAAAATAATAAATGACAAAAATAAACGATGCCAATTATATGAAAATAAATAAAAATATTTGGCTGATTTGAAGTTATTACGAGTTATAAACATCTAGGATCGAATATAGTAACGTTCTTTAACTGTAGCACTGTATTTTTTTATGCAAAAACCTAAAGTGCTTTATTTTAAGAAAATACATACGACAAGAAATAGTACAAGATACATACACTAAGACTGAAAAATGATACATAACGAACGATTTTCAATTTCCAGCTAAAATATAATTTTGAAATAATTGTTAGAAAATGAATTTTCACAAGTTAATCGAAGTACGTCCAGTACAATACCACAGTGTCCATCAAGCAGTTGGTCGTTGTCATTTTAGGTCAAAAATACTACGTACGAGGGAGTGTCGGATTGCAAGTAGGATATCGACGAATCCTTCCGGCGCCATGTGGCTGGAAACCGACAATTTTCACTCTAATACTGACAGGAAATTCTAGCGAAGACGCCAGTAAATCACTGATGTACACGAACATGGCCCACATACTTTTGTAGTTAAACTCAGATGGAACGCTATTAGAAAATGTACTACAATACATGTTGCGAAAAGTGTCAAAGGGAAAAAATAAGAGTAAAATGAGACACGCCAAAGAATGGAAGCGTATAAATGAGAATGAATAGTTTCAGGACGCGGGTCCATCTTCTTTTGTTCTTATCTTCATTTTGGCTGCCTTTCTGTTTCACAAAGACGACAAAGGCCATGCAATTGAATTATCAATTAGTCGTTTATCAACAAAGTAATGACATTTCGTTTAACAGAGTATTAAGGAATCAAATTATGTATTAAGCAATTTGTTTCGAAACGTTCCAAAGGATATTGAATGATCAAATTTACGTTTAAGTTGTATTAGCTCTTAATTCTAATTTGTATCATTTTAATTGCAAGTGTCGTTATTTGATTACATAATGATTTTATTCAGAACTAAACTCGGATAAAAGCGCGATTTAAAATCCATCATTTACGGCCTTCAATCGATTCAGTAGCCTGTGTTTATTAGATAAACATTTTAAAATGGTCTGATAATTTTTATCATTGCTTAGATTTAATAGGAAAACGTAATCCAATGAGAACAAAAATACAGAAGATAATTAATTAAATGCAATAAAATTCGTATAATATTTGCTTGACAGTACGACAAACTACATACGTAGAGAAAAAAATTTAGTCGAATCTACTGAAACGTTGACTTAAATCAAATAGCGTAACCGTAAAATTCAGTTTTAGCTAAAGTAACTAAAATTTCTGTTGAAACGGCCAGAAGTGATATTTTAAGTTGAAAGAACTGAAATATTCAGTGAAATTGACTGAATTTGTTAGTTCGAAGGAAATTTTAAAGTAAAATTTGTTCAGTTGGCGTAACTAAATTTGTCAGTAATGGCCACTAACTCAAGATGCACTTAAATTCGCTAAATATACTTTTTTTCCAATAATACACTATAATTATCGCGACAAATTTCAACGCCGTCTGCCATTATATCCAAAATTCGAAAAGACGAATACTCGTGTCAAGTATTGGTCTACAAATACTGCGACGTAAATTGTACACTAGCCAGTGGCAGAAACACGAAAACACGAGAAACAAGTGATTTTGCACTTAAAAGTCGTAGCTTTTTCATTTTCGTGGATTTGGCTGGCATCGCGATACGATATGCATATAACATTGTAACTCCGCGGAGAATTTAGAAAAGTCAAAAGTCTCGAACAGTCTAGGCAGCAGTCGCATGCAAAAGCATACGAAGCGAGGAAGTAAGGCCTCATGAGCTCGCACGGGAAATAAATTCCGCTACCGGTGACGGCAGTGGCACGCAAAGCAGCGGATATCCGCTTTTCCACACCGTCGATTTATACGCGCCACACCGGAGACTGACGTCGAGGCAAAAGCAAAGATCGTACGTGCCTGAAATCAGGCTCCAAATCCCCAAAATTCCTGGTGCGCGAACACACGCGCACACGCAGGCACACACTCACACACACAGACACATTTTTACACACTTCTGCATGCACCTCGAAAATCTCAGCCAATGTCACCTATCTAATACGAAGAAAACTATGTTATGGTGAGAACTTCGTTGCGCGTCGAAGTGGGATGTGCTTGGGAATTTAAGCTCCCCATTTTTCTTCAAGCAGAACACGTCGGAAAGAGGAATCTAAAAACATCCAACTTTATGGGTGATCTTTTCTTGCACTCAATCTTTCAAGCTTCGTAAATCGGATCAAATATTCCATATAAAAGAGAGAAACGGAAAAAGGACTTCTAAATCTAACACACACATTTAGGTCCATTAGAACATCTGATATTATCTTTGCTTCGTTACTAGTATTTTGCTTAGGTGTCCTGTTGATTTGTGCAATGCATTTGTCTGATGCAAGAATTGACTACAAAATAGTTGCGACTGGTTTCCGAAGCAAATTTGTAACGATTGATCAACCAATTTATTGACTATAAAAACCAGTTTGTTTAGCAATATGTAATATACACGGATAAAAATATTATATTAAAAATAACTATACATTATGGCATTTCAGGAATATAGAAACAAATATTTCAAAAATTATTATACATCTTCTGTAGAATACAATATCTTCTAGACAAATTAGCTATTTTTTTAGAAAATAAATTTCTATAAAGTATAGTAATTTCCATAATACTAATCATGATATCCTTCTCAAGCTATAAAAATGGTATTTTAAAATGTAACTTTTTTCTACATGCACTTACAACGAAAATTGTCAAAAATTATTATAAGTGTAATAAACCAGACCAGAAGACATTATGTCATATAATTTAAAACTGGAATTTTTACTATACACGGAGAAAAAACTATAATATAAATACCATACCCTCTGGCGTTCAAATGATATCTTGAAGGATATTTAAAAAATTACTATACCAGTAAAGCAATATTTATTATATGATATAACAAAAATGCGTCAAAATTCCTTCTAGTTTTATTATACTATATTACAAATTTTACTATATAAATAAAAAAAGTTGTTATTATGGTGTAGTAATTTTCTATACATCTATTAAATTAGTCTGCCAATACCAAAAGGTATAGTAATTTATACTACAACTTTTTTCTCAGTGTATTTTACTCAAAAAATTCTGATATTTGTAATAATTGTACACAAATATAGATATCATCAATATATGATAGCATGTCGGGCGTTATGGTAAAACTATAACAAAAAAAGACAATTTTTATAGGAACTTCATCCTAGGTATAGATATTAACCGAATTAGCTATCTTACGTATTAAATATAATCTGTAACAAGTATAAATCTCTAATGAGAAATGAATGCACCTGTACAGTGTTTATCAAAATTAATCTTTTATTAGTTCATTTATGAGCGACTCAATTGATACGACTATATATAATTGATCAGCTTTCTGAATGCTAAATATTTAAATGTGTCATATAGATTATATGTTGAGGCAGCTTTCGCTCAGAGACAAATGTATAGAATATCTATAAATTTGTAAAGTGAAGCAACTCAACGGTTGGAGAGATACGATGAGTTGCACTGAACACATTTTGTTCTGTGCCTTGAAACTGCTGATAGGTTGCCTTATTCTATATAATGGTAAAAATCAAAAAAACATATAATATAGAAGTATGAAAACAAAGACATATTATAACAACCAATGATATTGTCAAGTTTTGGAATAATATCATTTTTATTTACGAAATTACTTAATCCGTTATGTCACTTCCTATACAAGCAAATATCATCGCGAGATAAGGATACGTTATATAATAAACGCTAATTAATTAAAATCTATATAGTTATGCGCAGATAAATAATTTTAGCATAACTTTATGAAATATTTCACTGATGGGAAGTTAGGCACATAACCATAAATCTTCTAATATATATATATATATATATCATGGTTTTATTGCGAGATACTATAAGATGCATTTTCTTTCGTATCTTTTATTATTATTGCAATTTCCATGATAAACTTTAAGGTGTAATTTATTATACGTTGCAATGACAATTCATCAAGATATTGTTTATTTTTATTTATACTTTCAATCAAACTTATTAGACTAGCATGATTCTTGTAGCATAAACGTTATTATTAAAAAATTCAATAATGATGATAAACAATTATTTATTTGTTTATAAACATTATTGTTTTGATATACGATATCTGATGTTGAATTAGCGACAACAAGCAAATGGTTCAATTTACTTTACTTGCAAAAATGAAAATTACCTAATCTGAGTAAAAACTGTTCTCATTGTAGTGTACAAATAAGCTAAGTAATTACAACTAGACATTAGCATTCGTATATTTCTAAGGCTAACTTTGTTCCATATGTATAAGTTGTAGTTTAATACAGTCTATGTTGTGTAATTAACACCAAGAATGATCTATCAGTTTGATGCTACTTTGAATGCAAATAATATTATATATACGTAAATTATAAATACTGCTTACAAATACAAGCATTATACTTTTCAGATACTTGAACGTAAATAGCGTAAGATAAATAATGATAATATGTATACATATGAAATATAACCTACAACAATAAAATACGAAGCTTAAGCCGCCTATATAGAACGTATCATATACACATATCAGCAAAAATCGAATTTTATACAATCCAAAAATTTGAAAGAGCGATATCGGGCTGGACTTCTTATAAACTGTACGCTGTTTTTATGCCGCTACAAAAGTCTATCTGATGTTAAGTATAAAATATTACATATTTTTAACGCTGCCAAAAAAGTAACACAAGAATCACACATTAATTCTGCATTCATTTTATACGAAATGTTTAACGCGTACACATAAAACGTATAAATTCCGTGCGGATTAAAAAATGCTTATGTATTATTCGCTTTGGAGCAATTGAAGATCGCGTTGTTTTACGTTCGAATCAAAATAAAGTTATGTACATATTAATATTTTTTGTATACGCCCGTGAAATTTTGGAACGCGTCCAAGTCGGTACCACCTTAAAGTCTTCTTATTCATTTCAAGTAGAGCACAGAATAGATTCTACTCGTGTCGCAGTTGGACCAATGCCGTTGAACACTGAAAACTAATATCCCCATAGCAACAAGCAAGCGCGAAGTAAATTACACATAATAAAAGCGGAATAAAAGCCGAATGGAAGATTGAACGTGTTCGAACAATCCGTTAATAGATAACCGTCGCGATAAATGCCGATGCGTGCGCGACGCGATTGTTCTTCCACGCTGCGACTGTAAGAGTGGCATAAAAATGTTAAATAGCATCAAAGCGCACTCGCATAGGAAACACACTTTTGCCACGAATCTTAGGGAGCGAAAGATATTTTTTCGTTTCTCGCCCTTTTACGTATGGAACAATAAAAGCTTCCAACGTTAAAACGGATGGGTTTTTCATTCGTTCGAGTTTTGAAAGGGATCTCATTTCAGAGTACGAGCTTTTTACGCTCCTGGTTTTTTCCTGCCCGCGCATCGTCCGTCGCCCCCGATCTCTGTCCATTTGAGTTTCGTGGCCGTGGGGTATCTCGCTAAGGATGCGCATAATAGTCGGAAAGCTTTTTAAAAAGCTTACGCCACGACTTCATCGTGCTCACAGATAAGTAATTAAGCAACGCGTATAAATTCTCGAGATGCTACACTGCGCTTGAAAAACAAAAATCTGCAAGTGACGGTATACATTTGCTATGTGCATAATCGCGAACGTGATTGCACGGTCAAAACTAATTCTTGGACTCGGAACGTCACGCAATGCTATTCTCATTATACGTGCTTGCGGCTTTGTATGTAGAGCAGTTTACGAAGCACGTGTGAAACATCCAACGAAAAGTTTAGAAACATTAAAATTTTACAAATTGTATGTATTTTTCAGTGCGTTCACAGTCCTCGTTGCAATTAACTTATCTCTCGCATTTTTTTTTTTTTTTTTTCCTTTTTTTATTCCTCTTTAACCTCAACCGATCATTTTAAGCACATTCTTGTGAACGGTTCATATTAATGCAATAATTAAATAGAATGACCTTGAACGGTATTATATTTAAGAACAGTGCGTCCAGGAATGATGAAAATTTATGAGGCACTGAAGTTGGCATTACTGGCAATGTACCTGGTGAAATATTGACACGAGCGCGGGGAAAAATAAAGTTGCAGTAAAGTTATGATATTAAATGCTAAAGTAACACGAGATAACACTATGCCAATATAAATAAATTTCAGCTCAAAGTGAGTGTGTCAAAGATTTACATTGTCTCAATGCAAATTACTTTATAAAGTATAGCAAATTATAGTCGAGCGTTTGACAATGACATAAACGCTATAGCGTATATTATATAAATAATAATAATAACGAATATTAATAATTAATATTACGTAAACATTATGATTTTATTCGTTTTGACAATTATATGTAAAATGTGCGTTTTTTGAATCCTTTTTCATACTTAATTTTAATGAAATTAACATTTGAATATTTGTGTTTGAGCTTTAAATTTTAGCACATAAGAAGAAAGCATAAAAACTTGGAAAATTTAATTAACGATCGTGTTTGTTATTTGAGAATTTGTTATGTTGAATTATTTGAGAATAAATATAGAAAATAAAACGTAATTTAAAGTTTGAAATAAAATACTGTTATGTTTCATTGCAACACATTTTAAAAAAATTTATGATAGTATAGTAAAGTCGATAGCAAAATTTGAAATAATATAGCAATCAAGATAACGAAATGTTATTAGTTTATTAAGCAATTTGTATTTACGTGTATTAAATTATGTATCATCAGTCACAAAATATTTGTGTAAGGCAATACACATTAATCATCATTATATTTATATATCATATACATCTAGCAAAGATATATATATCAATTTAAATTCTACCGTCGAATTAGCAATAAAGCACTGTATTTTTTATGTTTAACAGGAGATGAATTCTCCATTCTGATAATAATCATTCAACTGAAAATGCTAATTTTAATTAATAACGTTTCATTTTTTCTCTTCGCCATAAATACATTTTCTAATAAAAAGTAATAAATCGATCTAACACAAAACTTTTGAAAAATTGCATATACAATTTATTTCTAAAAACAACATATTTAAGGCGTTTAACGTGTTAAATTTACCCCACACGTACATGCCGTATACATATATATACGCGTGCTTATCAGTACACAGCGAAATTTACATCAATTGATATTATGCATTGTTCGTTTATACTAGAAAGGCAAAAAATTTGAAGCTTAATTGTTACATCATCGTTAATAACATCGAAATTCACAATGCATTAGTCGAAAAGATTCATCTAGGTGCTTTTAAAGGTAAAATTTGCATTCAAACTTTTACAGCGTTAAATTGCAAAACCTTCCTTTAGTTAGGGAATTGTGAAGAGGAAAAAGCAACAACAAGTTGCTCGAGTAATATTAAAAATTATGCGTTTTTAAAATGCACAAAATTTGGTAAAAAATGCACGTATACCGTAAAATTAAAATATGAATCCACATTAATCCCGGAGTTAATTAATTACAGCCCATTATTTCAAATATATGTAAATATATATAACTGTTGCATAATTACTGCTATTAAAACAATATCAATCAAAATATAAGTAACGAGTATAACATACATTTCATAAATTATTTCAAAATCTGATTAATAATGCTTGAAGCATTATTAGAAAAATAAAGTTGTATTTGAATTAAAGCGAATTAAAGAATATATATAGTTGGTTACTTATACATTGAAATTCTAAATACAATCATATTGCAATTTACTATTATTATTATTATAAATTTATTAATGTATTAATATAAATTTTGGTAATGACAATTATCTCGTGAAATTGAGTTCATAAGAATGAGTTCCGAATTATGCAGCACCCAACACTATACTTATATGAAATTCATGTCAAGTCAACTACGAGAGATGAACACCGGAACGAACGTACAGAAACATACGTACTACAACTGCTCGTTCCGACTCCAATGTATGACGGGTAGTCTAACACACAGCATCATAAATTATAAGGCCATTTTGATTAATTTCTATTCAAACAAAGCTGTACTAAAATTATTCTAATACGGGATAATGCTCAATTTTGAAAACCAAATTTAATGGTACTCATTAAAATACAAAACCAGCGTTTCCTTAAAAAACTACGTAATATTCGGCTTGATATAAGCAATAATAATTAATCAATTATAACTATACTTTATGACACGCTGCCGGTGTGCAACATTGAAATCACCAAATTTGCAGTTATTAATTGTTCTAAAATAATTGGTACATTTTCATTCGTACACGCGCATAAATATAAAAATACACTTTGGTGCAAGAATTGTCGTTCGAGTGAGTCCTAAAACAAAAGCTTACATTTCAAGCATTTAATTTATTTTTTAACCTTATTAAAACCCGTGTAAAAAGATTCTATATGTACGGTTTTATACCCATAAAATTAAGTTTAACAAAGTCTGAAATATTAATACGATGATAATTCTTTTTCACGCTTACGCATAAGAAAATAGAAAACAACTGCATCCATGCAAATACGCACAACAAGATATTAAAATGCATAACGTTGAGGACCTCGAGCAATCTAAACTGGCCGGGATTCATTTCCCTTCTTTACATACAGTAAAAGTGGGATGACGGAATGTAATTTACTAAATCTTCATAGAATTTAAAAAGATTGTCAAACATTTTTGCCACAATGCGCTTCTCACCTGGCAATTAAATATTTTTATTTAGTCGGAACTGTAATTAATTTTTGTTGCACTTTCGCAATTTATTTGCGTCGAAATTGAATGTAAAGTCAAAGTGGATGATACGCGGCGTTTGCAACGAAGTAGCCCCGTCAATTCGATCGATACGCGCTTATATATAAATGTTTGTAAATTAATTCGTTTATTATGCAAACCATGGAAAACGAATGTACCGCATAAAGGATTTGTGGGTGGTCCGAGACACCCTACGTAGATACATAAGACAGAGACAGATCAGACGATAATTTGGACCGCTTCGCATCCCTGCAACATTATCGCCTTCGGCGTTTACGCTTTCAAATTACAGAGTGGGGATATCAGTATGTCAGAAATTACAAGGCTCGAAACATCAATATTTAAGAAATTTGTCTGTTTCAGTGCTACATATCTTAGAGTGTGCGAAACGTAGAATTAGCGCTACGAGTAATTTGAACTCAGACGACCGGATATGTTACGGAATGTAATAATCGAAAATCATGCATTTACAAACATTTACATACGAACGAACTTGATACGCTCAGTGACTGTTTAATATATAAAAGCATAATATTATTTGTAAAATGCCGGCGAATTTTGGACGATCGGACCGACGATCGCAAAGACTCGTATATAAATAAGTAGATTTTAGTATTGACTATTATTATAATATTAATGACAAATACATTCTTAGTCGTTTTGCAAGAGCGTGCCGTGACCGATAAACTGCTGTTAAACTATCTGCATTTTTCCATTTCAGTTGAGTCACGCAAACCTTCGACGGTACTTTAATCCAAAATAACTCGCAATTTACAGGCAGGCATTTTATATCGTCTTTTTCAAATTATGATTGTTATATTGCTTCGTACTGATCGATAAGCGTGCAAAATTTAAACACATACCCAAAAATATAAGCGCGCCATTATGTGACGATAAGAGTTGTAATTCGTTGACAATTTTTGTTACTAAAAGTTTAAAACTTATGTTTCAGATGTGCTGGGAAATATTGACGTTTCTGTAAATATTCCAATAGCGATAGCAGAAAATTCGACAGTGAACATGTCTTGCTCATACAATCTTCATAGTAACCCTTTATATTCTGTTAAATGGTATAAAGGACGGAATGAATTCTTCAGATTTATACCAAAAGAAATGCCACCGATAACTGTATTTCCGCCATTTAGCTCTAAAATAAATGTAAGTAAAGTAATTCCTTTTTTACTTTTGAAATGATAGTAATTACGCTATTATTATTTCAATACGTATAAAGTGTAATTAAGCTTATTTTTAATTTAGTCCGCGGTTAAACGAATCCACAACAACATTGTTTGTACAAAAACATACGACAAATCAATTTGACTAGATTTTTATTTTATAAATATACATATATATAAATTTTATTATTACTCTACATTCAGATAAATAAATGACGAAAAATTACTGTTTATTTCCTTAATTTGGAATCATAAGTGAAAAAGAATAATATTTACTGTTTTTAAAAGGAAAAAGTAAGTTTTTTATATAGAAAAATACTATACTTTATCGTAATATATTACTTTTAAAAATAGTAAATATTATTCTTTTTCTCATATGATTCCAAATTAAGGAAATAAATAGTAATTTTTCGTCATTTATTTTTCTCAGTGTATAATGGAAGTGTATCCGTGCTAATATATATGCATCAAATAATATTTCGAAAAATGTGCACTGAAAGAAATAATCCTGCAAACTTTACCAAACAATATTGTAAACATCGGATAAAGGAAAAAAATGTAAATAAATATCTGAAAATATTATTATTTTTATCAGATTGTATGGTAATATTTATCACATTTATTGACATTTTAACCATAATTTATCATATTTGTTTACATTTGTTTCCTTTATCCCATGTTTACAATATAGTATGGTAAAATTTGCAGGATTATTTCTTTCAGTGTATGTATATTCTAAAACTCCGCGACTCATTCGACGTAAGAATTTAAAGATCGTCTTGTATTGCTTAAAAAGCATATATAGTATAATGTCTCCTGGTATGAACTTTTTAAGGCCGCTTTTAACCCATTCCTTTCTTAAAAATCTCTAAGGACTGTTCTCGGCTAACATATCTGGTCCTTTTAAGGCTTTACTTCAACCATTCTGTTTAAAATATTTCCAAACTTTGCTCTGACCAGTAATTTACAAAGACTTTAAACTATAAAAACAAATTGAAATAGTTCACAGTTTGGACGACTACTTTACGAGTATATATATTTTGCAAAAAATAAGATTAACATTTCTTATACTATTTGAAACTTCGGATCGTATTTAGTCGGTTAACACCGCCAATTGCTTGCAGTTAACCTTAATATTCCACAAAGCGTATTATAATTATTGTTTTCAATAAAAGAGAAACCGAATTAACGCAATTTCGTAAACGAAGCTCATTTGCTATAAAATTAGAGATTCAATATTTAACCAATCATCAATCAACGAACGAAAAAGTCGAATGTCGTGTTAGTAACTGGAACAATTCATAGTTTATATACATATATATATTATAATACGTATTATGCGATATATATATACATACGTATATACAACACAAGTGACCCTTTGTTGCGAACCGTGCGAATCGGCACATTAATATGCACGAGCACTATAACGTATTGTGGAAACTGAACCGATCATCGACGCAAAATGGATTTTCAATTAGATTACGCAATAGAAAGTTCTGTCAGCGCATGGTCGATAAATTCATAAAGCTATATCACAAAGATGGCAGACGACCCGCCCCTGCATTTGCGATTACAAAATTCATTAAATGTAACGTTATTAAAATACCCGCCAAGAAACCTGTATTGTGCTTGACAAGCATATGCGAGCACATATCGTGCAAGATAATCGTGTACTACTATGTCACTATAGCCCGGTAATCCTGGAATGCAAACATGCAATTGTAAATTGATTGACCTTCTGCGATTGACGTTATTCGTTTAGCTCGCCAACGTATGTCCAAAGGAGTTTCATTAATTGACCGTCGGATTGTGATATTAATGAATTGATGTCGACGATGCTAGATATTTCACGATTCAATTCACAACAATTATACGTTATCAAAGTATAATTGCTAAGTGTTTTCAAATTGGATAGTCGAATAATTTTCTCCTTCGTTAATGAAACCAGAACCGATATGATCAAAGTTAATGAAATATACTTTGTACGATGATAAACATTTCGCGATAGCCTAACGATAAAAAACGCGATTCACCTTTTTTCGTTCGAAACGATCGTTTGCAAGCGCGAATCGAACGTTGCGGAATTATAATTAAATCGCGCTAATAAAATAATTCGCTCATTTTTGCGCGCCGACCGTTTATTTGACCGCGAATGAATACGCGTCTGCTTTGCCGGTGTTTACCGCGTTTCGCGCGCCTAGAGATAATATAATTTTTCTATGATATTTAGTTGGCGTATTTGCCGCGAGCGAATACTTGAAAACACACAATTTTGAGTCGAAACTACATCGAGGGTGCTCGGTTCTTAAAATATTTTAATAAAGCTGAAATTCAAGCGCGGCATTATCGATTTAGTCATTTTCGACTTTGAAGATAAGAGATGAATTATATAGATTAGTTGTTAACGCGAACAAAATTATTTACGGAATAATGTGTGCTTTTTGCGGGTGCACGTGTATTACTGAACCGCCGACTGTCATTTTCACTCATATATACATATATACGGAAATTCTTACGATATTCAAACATTACACGAGCCTTGAACGTCATTCAAAACTGCCATTCTGCCGGCTCATTACTGACCGCGGATTTATTTCGCCGAACCGCCCGAAGCGAAATACCGAATTTCGCGATGAAGCATTTAATTAAACACGTGATCGCGGGCACAAAGCAAAACACGCTTGCACAAATATATATACAGTTTTTGAAAGCCGAACAAAGCCGGCGCAATAATTCGATCGGGGTTAAAGCAGCGACAAGAATTAAGCGCGCGAACTACGTAAGAAGGGCGCAAATTAGAATTATCTATTAATTAGAAAACTGTGAAAGTTTTAATAAGAAAAGTCTAAAACCGAAGACATTTACTCGGGTTTCAATCAACTCAAACACCGGCCGCAAAAAAGCCGAGCTTGTCTCAAGCGCGTCATTAATCACAATGCCGTAGCGTTGTAATTTTTGCGGGCGTACTTGGCGCAAACTGAATGGCGCGCAAAAGTTGGTCGAACATAAAGTTTCGATAAATTTTCGATTACGTGTGAAGTGCACAAAGCGGCTCATTCTTTTGGCTCAAAAGTGACGTTGCTTACGTTGCATAATGTAAGAAAACGCAATTCACGCGAACCATTTCTGCTGCTTTATCGGCCGCGCGCGAACTTCGACTCGATCGCGTACACACCGGTTGTGGTTGAACCAGACGAAAATTGATTATATGACTTATACGCTGCTACCGGCAACATATAATTAATCGTCCCAGTTGCAAAGCATTGTTTGTTATGTGCACGCGCATAAACAAGTATGCACAAATGGATATACATTACTCGATCGATTTGTAATAAATAGATCATTCGTACGTATGTTCGGTCGCTTCTGCGGTTGGCAATGTTAAATTAACTCAAAATTCGGAAGACACGCCTATCATCGTTCATTCGTTCGCGTAATATATAATTTTGACTGATCGGACGTTTTGCAAAACGTCCGACATGCAATCTATGCGGCCGCACAAAACCACGAGTAGAATAACGAGACAATAATGGACTGCACCGGTGATAGTTTGCGTCCCGAACACAGAGATAGGAAATGCACAAATGTTCGGGATGAACCTTTGTTGCCGACGGAGCATTCACGTGAGAAAACATTGACACTCTCGATTCACATTCAATATTGTATATTGTAAACTCGCGGAAAACAATATGAAATGTTTGTGAGACTTTTTCGATTACGGATAAATGCGTTTCTGCGTTAATACGCGCGCACTCTAAACAGCTCGTTTAACCAATAACCAAAATCATTTAACGTTCGCGATTTTAACTCGGCTACGTTTATGTTGAAGCAAGCCAATGCAGTCGATATATAGTTGTTATGGTTAATCAATGCATCCAAAGGTCAAAACGCACAGAAATGTGCAACATTTGCTTCGAACCGCAGTTTTGTCCTGTAAATCTGTTTTCAATTCAGCAATTCGTTAAATAATTATTAGTAACAAAACTTGCAATATATGTGTACAGTGAGAAAAATTTCTATTAAAAATTACCGTGCCGAAACAGTACTTTGATGCGATGTTTGTCAACAAAGAATGATTACCGTTAAAGCACAGTAAAATATATGGGGGAACCGAAGTAATGTTTACGATATTTAGGGGTCATTTTTACGTGTTGACAAACATCAGAATACTATTTTGGCACAGTAATTTTTAATACAAATTTTTGTCAGTGTGTATATATAAACGTTCTGCCACCTTTGAGGACAAAACCCATTCACTGTTAGAAAAAAGTGTCTTAAATGTAACGTTTTTAAGACACAAAGTGACTTACTTAAGTAACCAGTCTTAATACAAGATATTGTGTATTTTATTAAGTCACTTAGGCGTCTTCGTTAAATCACTTTGTGTTTTAAATAAGACACATATATTATATATTTTTAGCAGTGTGTTTGGGTGCAAAAAAAAATGAAAAACAAAATGGCCGTTTGTCCTCAAAGGTCTCATTGCATAAACTTATATGATTCGAGGGAGGTGGAATATCAATATTGTAAATTAAAATTAAATATGAATAAACCGTTAAATCAAAACGAGCAACTGAAAGTACTTTGTAAAGTTATTAAATTACTTTTTACACATTCCATTCAACCTATATGTTGTCGTCATTACAAAAATGCTAAAAAACGAATGTAATAGTGAAGTTTCAAAAATTGAACTATACAATAATTAAATTTCGTATTCTCTTACTTTTATTAATAGTATTGAGTTGGAACAACAAATAATCACAATAAATTGCATATTTATTTAAAGTATATATATATATATATATATATAGTTTACTACTTTCTTTAATTACAATTTCAAAGTCAATCATTCCTGTTTGTGTTACAATATTAATATATTACCGCAAATTTAATGTAATGTCCATAATTAAGACAAGTACATTCATGCCGTACTCAACTAATCAATAACTGTTTACATTATTAATAGTTTGTTCTCAAAAGCCACAAAGAATATTCCTGTTTTTCGATAAACCCAGATAAGAATAATTGCTATTTAAATGATTTTTGACTCATCTCATTAAACTTCATGCCCTTAAGTTTGTATATGCGCAATTTTTCTCATACATTTCATACCGTCCAAAATACACATCCCTGTATTCAGGCTTTCATGTTATATGTGCCTTGCACTATATAGAAATAGAAATCCCATTACTTTCGTCTACATCATTGCCCATATTTTGTTACTACGTAAATGCTGAAATAAATATATTTTCGAATTAATACAAAAAGTTATGTTTTTAAAATGAATTATGCCTTTGTCAAGTCACGCGTAATTTAATTGTATACCGTCTATAATACATTTATCAAATTTACATAGCACATATCGAAATTCGATATTCAAATTACTTTTAAATTTTATTACAGTTAGATGATTTAATAAAATGTTAGGATGATCACTTATATAT